>PVKH010007221.1:0-20400 GCA_004027955.1 Chaetophractus vellerosus | reverse complement strand
GGCAACCTGCCCTGCCCGTGGCGGCTCTTGCCCTGTCCGTGGCAGCTTCTTGCCCTGCCCACGGCGGCTCCGGCCCGCCCATGGCGGCTTGCCATTCTCAAGGCGGTCTGCCCGCTAGGAGAGGTCCCCGGGAATCGAACCCAGGGCCTCCCATGTGGTATGCCGGCGCCCTATCCACTGGGCTATCGAGCCGGCCCCAGAAATATCTTTTTAATTAATGCTTTTGTGTTTAATGTAGTGCCTTTGGCATAAACTTCCAAATGTGCAATTCTTAAAGAGTACATTTTAGGTACTGAACACATATTGCCAAAAACCTTACAAAATTACAACTTATATCCAATTTCGCACACAAGCAACTGGCAGTCTTCTCAAATGTTTTTGCTACCTTAAATTGCTGAAAGCATGGTGTGCTTACTTTAATAGTAAAGTTGAGTGATTTGCCATATATTTTATAAAGGACTCCAGTAAGTGGACTAAGACCCATCCTGAATGAGGCAGGCCACACCTTAACTAAAACAGGCCCACCCCAAGAACATACTTAGAACCGGCTCACTCCCACAGAAATGGAGGAACCACTGAACCGTGAATTTTGAGGAAGGAACTGTACTTCAGCCACCCCTGAATTTCAGATGCCAAAATGGTTTTAATAAAGAAAGAACTCTGTGGAATCACAGGCGGGTCTGAGGCAGGTGGAGTCCTTTCCGCATGCCATGTTTTCATTAAGGATAGCCCTGCTCTTCCAGAAACTCCTGTCAGGTACTCAGGACATGGCTAAAGTGCGTGCGTAGTGTTGGTCCCAAAGGCAGGGCCATCAGCTGATTAGCGCACACAGCTGATAAACTGCAGCGCTCCTTCAGGTCCCTGCATGGTTCCCTTTCAGAAAGGAGACAGCTGAAGCACCCTTTCCTAGCAACAGCTGCCGTGTGTTTTCAATAAGAGGAACCAGATGCAGGTGCAGTTATCTTCTTTAGCCCATAAATTTCACAAAGACCACATTCCTTTTCTCCCTTCTCCACAAAAGGCTGCTGAGATGTGCCAGGCCTCCAAGACCCCGCTATTGAGGCATAACCTCTGACCCAGTGCAACCCACAGTGAGAGAACCAACCCCACCCCCCAAACAGCCCACCTGTTTAAACCATCTGCAGAGCCCAAACCAAATCCATTTCCTTTACACTTCAGTTATGCTGAGGTCCCCTTGTTGAAGCTGAATTCAGCAAAGGCTGTATGGGGCCAGAGTTGGGGCCACACTAACTACTGTGTGCACTGAGTGCTAATGGATATTTATACGTGGAAGTGATTCAGAAATCTAATGCTCAAACCAAGGGAACCAAGGCATCTAATTAAAGTGATCTGTCTCTTATGAGAATGCTCAAATCCCAGAAAACACACTGGAACCAAGGATTTCTTTCTTCCTTCCCAGAGTCCCTTCTTGGAAAACATGGTTAGGACACTCAAGTTTGACTGCTGCTGAATGCAATTTTACCCTGTTAAATACGTTGTTTTGGAAAGGGAATATTTAGCTACTGCTGAAATAGACACTTTGTTTTATGGATGATTTTAATGCTAAAAAAATTAGTCCGGCAGTTGAAACTTCTGATAACATGCCATTGTGTAACTACTGTTAAAAAAATAAACTAAAACAAAAATAACCAACTTTCCCCTTCATTCACTTTATAAATTCATATGCTCAAATTCTTATTTTCCCAAATTAGCTAAGTAGGATTACTCTGTTCTCCATCTTCAACATTTCATATTTACACGAATATCTTTATTCTGATGAAAATGAAAGCCTTCTGTAGTGCTCTTCATCTTGAGCAGACTCCTCCATTTCTTGACCTGCCACCCTTGTCTAATTTTACTAACTATCCATCTTTTCTGACCTTCCACTGGCTTTCTGCCGGAAGGAAGATTAAAAGCATACCTGAGATCTCAACAATTAACTTCATTACAAACAGAAGTAGTCATTTGTGACCAAACTCTATAATCTTAAAAGTACAGCTTTTTTGAACCTAAAAATTATTCAGTTTGGGGACACATGGCTAATGGATGAGGCATGTTGGTGGAATGATCACTAGTGTTTCTTCTGCTTCAAAATCCTAAGCTATTGGGCTGGAGTCTTCTATAAACTTGTCCTGGTATTTTATACTATATATATATGTGTGTGTGTGTGTGTGTGTGTGTGTGTGTGTGTATATATTTGAAGACATTTCTGTGATCACAGAAATCAATATTTGCTTTTTAAAAATCAGGGCGTTATTCTACTTAACAAGACTGTTCTCTAAATGAAAATTTACACAAAAACTTGCTCATCTAAAAATGTGAAGATACAATCAGGTTCATAAAAACTATTATCAATGAATGAAGAACTTATTAAATAATTTCTCCATATTTAATTGTTTTCATTTCCTAGGAGGCTCAAAGCATATACCGTGAAATGGGTCAGGGTGAACAATGGGAGTTTATATGCTCAGTTTTGAAGCTGGGAAAATGTCCAAATCAAGGCACCATCACGGTGATCCTTTCTTCCTGAAGACCAGCTGCTGGTGATCTTTGGCTCCCCTGCCCCACGGCAAGGCACATGGCAGCATCTGCTGGTCTCTCCCTTCTCTTCACTGGTTTCAGCTTCTTGCTTCATGGCTTTCTTTCTCTCTCCTTGTATTCATTCCATTTATAAAGGACTCCAGTAATAGAATTAAGACCCATCCTGACTGAGGTGGGCCACATACTTTAACTGAAGTAGTTTCATCAGAAGGTCCTACTTACAATGGGTTTACACCCACAGGAGAGGGTTAAATGCTCATTTTTCTCAGTATGACTTTATGCATGTTTATGATTTATCATATTTTAACTTATATAGAAAATTTTTCTATAGAAAATAGCCACAATTTGACCATTTCACTAAAAAATCCTGAACTGAAGAAACGTGTCAAAATTCTTAGTCACGCAGAATAAAATAAGGTTGTCCACCTAAATTCCTCACTGTTTAGTCAGTTCTGGTGTCTTGGTGACAGCAATGTGGAGACCCACTTACGACTGCACAAAGCCAGTGAGGTGGAGAGAGAGGAGTTACCCTTTGTCCTACTGAGGGGCTTGGGTTAAATGGACTACAGAAGCAAGGACTCAGAGGCTGAAGGTGGAGCTGGGAAAGGCACTGGTGCCTGGTGGGGGCTGCCCGAGGCACCTCCCGGGGGCTGCGCACTCGAGACTGGTGAACGGTGAGCTGGTGGTATAACGCACCAGATTCATGCGCCCATGCATGCACACCTATTATTCACACGCCAAGTTTTCTAGCCACAGGCCACCAAACACGTAAGCCGTGTCCCCACTTTCTACACAGCAACGGTCTTGTTCATCTCCCCATCAAAGCACACCGCATCTCTTTCTGCAGCTCTCTCCTTCCTCTCAGCTCTGAGGCAACTGTGCCAAATTTCACAATGCTTCAAGCCATGTATACATCATCAGACTCATTGCTGGGGAAGAGGGTGAATGAGTTCAGTTCAGAAATGTTACTTAATTCTGACAGGATTTCATGTTTGCTTACCTTAACTTCCTGTATGAGTATTACATGCTGTACCCACAAAAAGCCGAACTTAGGTTCACACCTTGCATTATAAATTGAAGCTGTATTATACTCTTTAATGTCTAGACTAGATGTTAACCAATGCATATTATGTAATAAGATTGGATGTGCACATATCAATATAGATAGCATTTCAAAAATGCTATCAAGAAAATATATATTCAATCCTTCCTCAAGGGACAGATAATTTAATTTTATTTATTAGCTGATTGTATGGATTTTTCCCTTTTCTTTCTCTTTTTATTCATTAGCTTCAGAAGTATAAAAACATTCCTAAAAGACCATCCTTGAAATTAAGATACATATGCAATGCTTAATCAATTTGATTCAGATGACACAGGCATAGGCCTTTTGTTTGACTGTGAACCTGTTACTTCGACATTGATTTCCAAAGCACAGAAAGCCTGCCTTCTGCTTTAGTCTAGAAAATAAAGACATCAGCACTCATGGCTTATTTATTGACAAGCCAACCCACCAGGGTATTTCTGACCAGGTCATATGAGCCTGCAAAGACCAGTGGGGCACTGAGGTCAAGCCCTGTTTTCATTAACCTGAAATCATCTGAGCATCCCTCATTGTTTTCAGTAATTGCTGTCTTCCCAAGTTGATTTGTGGACTCTGATGCTTCTTGAAGGTTCAACATAATCATGTCACTGGTATTTCTTAATTGTATTTAAGAACGCAATTTTCCTATTTTAAGATTAAATTTAAGACCCGCAGGTTTGCGCGCGCGCGCGCACACACGGACAGGAAGTGGTGAAAGTGCCCTAGTTGATGAGAAATAAAGCACTACAAAAACAGCACAATAAATATATGCTGTTCATGATGATTAAAGGATAATTTCGGTGGAAATATCTTGTAAACTAACAGGCGCGGTACAAATGTGTGTGTTATTAGAATAGAGCCTTTACTTTTGCTGAGATCTTTGCAAATTGCCAAATCAATGAGTACCATCAGAAAGCATACTTTAAACCACAAAGATGGTGTCAGTACCTTTTTTCAGTCTCTGGACAGTACAGATAACCCATGAGAAGAGCAGCTTTGACCATGACCAGCAGAAAACAAAAGCCACACCAACCTGAGGATGCCTGGAGGGCTGCTGGCATCACAGGGGAGCCAAGGCACCCGTTTCTGCACACCAGACTCCCCAGCAGGTGAACCGATGGTTCAGCAAAATCCATACTCATTACAGGTTGTGCAATTTTATGGTCACTTAGGAAGAGTCCAACACAAGCACTGGAGACCTGGAATGCCAAGAGTCTGCTGTGTTATTTGTGCAGGCTGGAACGGAGTGCCAGCAGCCCAGGGCCATTGCCCGCACCCTTTCTTCATCCAACAACCAAACTGTGAACTGAGAGGACTGATCAAGAGTGGAATCCATGGACACAGCAAGTCTTCAGGGAATTAAAATAGCATTTTACCCCTTTTCGAATGCTCCACTTCAGGTCTCCCGATCTGGGAGAAAGTGCATGAACCCAATGTCTTCCATTTGAAAAATGTTAAGTATTTTGCCAACAATCAATTTTCTTTCCATGTGGCAGAGGGCTGTTATTCAAAATTTCCAAGTACTTGTCAAATGTGGGAGGACCGACTGGCTGATAACTTAAAACCCCTAATAGCTTTAAAATGACTTGATTTTGACATAGATAATGAAAACATTCAATCATCTGACAAATAGATAGTTGTTAGGAAGCCTGTGGGTTTAACAACTGCCATGAAAACAAGCACTCAATAAATATATTTAGCTGCCTCAATTCTTTGTTGCAAGTATGTGAAACACATCCTAAAGTAGAAAAACAAATGTTTTCTGATGACAAAAGGAAATGAGCTACTCATTTTCAAACATAATTTGACTATGTGCATTTTTCAAATATTAGATGTCACTTTTAATTTAAATATAGAACATTATTTGACAGATCATTTGTGAGTGATTTATATTATTAATAATGCATTTAAGTTAATAGAATACATATTATCTCTGAAACAAATATATTTGTGAAAAGTCAGCACTTGGTTTTGATCACATTTACCTCAAAAACTATTTCTGTATGTAAATTTTAATTAATCAATAAATTACTGGCCTATGATTCCTATTTTGATCACACATTAATTTGGCTCTCTTAATAGGAAGTCTTTTTTATATAGCAAGTCTTGACTTCATTGTATTTAACATATTAAAATTATATATCAATATTTCAAATAAGTAAAAATTAATAGTTTAAACCATCTCTTTTCCCATTTAAAAGATTAAAATCTCTTATTTTTAACACCTTCACTGTACATATTCAAGTAACTGTGATAAATTTAGGATCTTATAAATTATCTGAACATTTGTCTCAATTCTCCACTTTATCCTGCAGAGACAGCTAAATGTGGGACAGGAACGACTTCCGACCACAGTGAAAAGCAGAGCCCACTGCTGCAGCCGCCTCTTGCTGATGGGTGCACTGTGACAGAGCATTCCCAGATGTGCCCCCACACGGGCTTCGCACTGGGGCACGAAAGGAGCGAGGAGGCTGAGGCAGCCCCCAGGGCTCAGCACCGTTTTCTTTCATGAGCGTAACAGAATTCTTACAAAGCAAGCCATCAATTAGGAAGGGGCAGTCATCTTATTTTAGATATGCCTGTATATACAAAACTATTGAGAATCGAGGATTTATGGCGTAAGAGGTCAGAAATAACATTAGGTAAAATGTGGAAAATTCACCCAAAATAAATTCAGTACTTAACACTTGTAGTATTTTGTAAAAATAAAATCACGTATTTCATCATTAAATACGAATGATCATGTTAGTGATAAACGTATACTTAGCCTCTGCTCTCAGAAAGCCCACCATCTAACGTAAGGTGTGAAGAAAAATACTGCGCAAATGCTTGACATATGGTTTGTATATGTTCTATTTAATTATGACAGCCAGAGTCAGCAATGTTTTTGGTAGGTTTAAGAATGATAACAGCCACTGCCAGGGTGTCCCAAGTGGGCAGGCTGGGGGACCAGAGGGGCTGGCGGGCCCGACTGCTGCTGAACGTTGCTGCCTCTCTTGGAGAGTCCCAAAGCAGCAGCAGGGCCCTCAGGGGACAGACATTCGCTGTGGAATGGCACTGGGCACACAGACACCCCCGGGCAACCAATTAGTCTGTCAGTACATGCATCTGAGCCGAGGGTCAGACGGTCACAGGGCGGAGACTGGACCCCACTTATTTTAGAGATATTATGTTTTGTGCTCAGGCTAGTGTATCTGAGAAAAAGAAACATTTTACACGATTAAGGATTCTGTGTGGGTTTTATTTTGCAAAGGAGTTTGCTTTACACAAGGCCAGAGGGTGAGTGTTTCAGTTCTCCCTAAGAGAGGAGGAGCGGCTGGTTACTTCCCCCAGGCATCTCGTGCTAGCGCCAGCAATGTAAGGACCTGTGATCACAGGGACCTGCAGAACAGTGCTGGTTCCCTGGCAGTGAGACAAGATGTGAACCTAGGGAATCCTGACACGGAGCAAAAGCACTCCGTGCTCCCAATGCATCCTTAAGCCAGCTCTGGGGACACCAGGGTTTCCAAAAGAGAAAGGGCAATGGAGCACAGTGGCCTCATGGCCCCAAACTGGCTCTCTGATCTGCAAATATTCTAATCTTTTATAACATCTGGGGGCCAGTGAATAATGAGGGTGGAGCTGAACACAGGTTCCTTCATTAATGGAGAGTAAGGGGTCGAACAGGACAGACAGGGGTGGGGTAGCAAGCCAGGGTCAGTCACAGGATTTGGGATGGGGTATAGAGAACAAAGGTCAGTTACAAGGTCTTTCGTATGGACATTAAGCAGAGGTAGCTACAGTGGTTACCATCCCAATAGTAAGTACACACAAGAGTGAGTTCGATCTAGAACTACCAACACTGTAGAACGCTCACACCAGGGTGAGGTTAAGTCAAGAGTAAACATAAACGGGTGGGACTACTCTCTCCAGCTTCAGGAATTTCAGGTATTCACCATTTGCTACTTTATAACATGAAGGCACCTATATAATGATTTAGTAATCATAATTATTTGTTAATTCTTAACCCTCAGTTACAATCTGGGGAAGAGATAAAAGGGAAATCTCAGGACTAGCTTTGCAACTTTTCTGCAAATCTAAAACTGTTCCACAATGAAAAGTTTGTTTCTTTTTTGTTTTGTTTAAATGTTGTGGTTTTACAAGAGGAAATGATGGAAGGGACAGTAAGTTTCCAGGTAGAAACTGGAACATAAACTGGTACAGTAGGAAAATCATCCACCATGAGGACAAGGTGATTTAAGAATGAGAGCATACTTAGGAAGTTGATAAAATAAGGACTAAGATATTAAGAGCAAGAAATATCATGTCCATAACTTAAATGGCAAGAAAGAGAGGACTATGGAAGGACCCTCACTGAAAGGTCAGGATAATCTATCTGGTGCCTGGGAATGGATGACTGATAATAATTGAGAGACAAATCAAAGATGAATGAGATTCTGAACCTGAGAGAGTGACAATGGTTGTCATCTACAGAAATGAGGAGAGAAACGCTGGGCAGGAGGAGCAAGGGTTTAGTTGGGGACCTGTTGATTTAGAGGGAGTGGAAGCCATCTGTGATGGTCAGGCTAATGTGTCAGCTCAGCCAGGCAATGGTGCCGGCTGTCTGATCAAGCAAGCACGGGGATAATTGTGATATAAGGGTATTTCATGAACTTTAATCATCAGTGAGTCGACTGCACGGAAGAGTGATTAGATCTACAATCAACTTGCAATGAGTGACGTCTTATTCAATCAGTTGAGGCCTTAAAAGGCGAAGTGATTTCAGCCTTCAGAGAGAGAATTCCCATCTCTACTTCAGAGAGCCAGCATCTCCTGGGAACTCATCAAGGACCTTCACTGAGCCCCTAGCTCGTGGCCTGCCCTGCGGAACTTGGACTGGTGGATCCCCACAACCACGTGAGAGAATTTTATAAAATCCCATTCTCTTTAGAGTTATCTCCTGTCAGGTGTTTCCCTGGAGAACCCTGAGTAATACACCATCCAAGAAGAGTTGGACTCGGTGACTTGAGTCATTTATGAGTATTTTATACAATAAAGCAAAACAACATAACGAGAAAAATGTGTAGAGAGGCAAGAGCTGGAATTTTTAACTGGAGCTCATGAAACATCATAGTTCGGCATGAGATTGGGAGCTATGTCATGAAGCAGGGTGGGAGAAACCAGCCAAGGATGGGCTTCAGGGAGACTAAAGGAAAGCCAGAGGCCAAGAGGAAATGGAGGTGCTCAGGGGAGTCGGAGGACATGGCAGTAACAGCTCTGCGAGGAGGCCAATGCTCACACCACGGTCGTGGAAGTGTTATTTCTACAGGGATCCCACACACAATGAATGAGGTCAGTGAAGACATGAGGAAGCATGGTTTCCCAGCAGAGCAAGTGGTGGGGATGCACTCAGATTAGAAAGCATAAAGGAGGCACACAGGAGAGGAAGAGTGAGAACAGGGGAGAGGAAGTGGAAGGAGAATGTGTAAATCCATTACCACTGGGTAAAATCTCAAAGGCCAGCCACTAGCATTCATGCACTTGAGAACACTGCTTCATGATATCTGCTGGATGAATTCTGTAGGCAGGAAATATGTACATTCTGAGTGTCCTTTCAAGCAAGCTAAAGTTTCACAATTACTAATTCCCTCTCAAAGTGGAAAGAATTATTCTGTTTTTGCAGGCCCAAATCCCAGGCTGAGATGACTTCTGGGCCACACACAGAGGCACAAATGCCCAGGAAAATGTATTCTACATGCGCATGAGGTGGCACTGTTTGCAGGACAGTACAGCTGTTTGTAACAGATGTTAGGAAAACAGAATCATGATGGCAGGGCCGGTCTTAGAGCCAAGAATTAAAATGCATGCCTTTGAGCAAGGCAGCTTTTCCCCAAGCATCCACTGCCCACCTGCCTTTTTGTTTCTTTGTCTTTGCCAAATAGCTCAATCCTTACAGCTTCCTTCTCTGCTCAAATGTCTTATTCAAGGTGTAAGACATACCACGATTCAGGTGCAGCCAAAAACGTTACGTACGATAAGCCATATTCTGAGCAAACACATTCTAAAAAGGAAGTAGTAGTTTCTAGAAGCTTCAAAGACTCTTTCAGAACAACAAAGCACTATTACCAAATTATTGCTTCAAGGCTCTTAAGACAGCATCCTGTCATTACCCCCCATGTGGTATCCTTTGTCTTTGTGGTATCCTTTCCCAGCCCTTAATTCCTGTCTAAGCATCAGAAAAGCATCAGACAAGCCCAGATTGGGGGACATTCTACAAAATGCAAGTTACTCCTTAAAACGGTCAAGATCATCAAAAACAGAGAAAGACTGAAGAACCGCCACAGATCAGAGATGGCAAAGGAAACTGACAAGAAAATGCAATGCGGGAACCTGGTGGGCTCCTGGGACAGAAAAGACTATAGTGGGTATAATGGAGAAATCCAAATAAAGTCTGGAGTTCAGTTCACGGTATTCTACCAGTGTTCATTTTTTGTGTGACAGATGCACCATGGTGATATAAGAGGTCAGCATTAGCGGAACTGAATGCAGGGTATAATGGGAAATCGCTGTACTATCTTGACAACTTCCCCCTAAATCTAAAATTATTCAAAAATAAGAAGTTAAAGCCAACCGCATCCTTAAAGAGATTGGAAATGCCCAAATTATAAATGGGAAAGCATTAGCTTACCAACTGTTAAATATCTATCTCTATTGATAGAGAGAGAAAGATATAGATATCTGCAAGTTCAAAATAAGGCTAAGAAGGTATGATGCTACTTGGAAACCCTGTGCAGCTGTCAGACAGCATTGAAGGGAAAACCACATTTATCGAGTATTGGATAATGGCCACTGCGTAAATGTCATCACATTCTATAATCATGAGAATCCTACGAAAGAGGTCTTTATTTTTATAGACGAAGAAAACACACCCAGAGTGGTTAAGTCATTTGTTCAACATCACACAGCTGCAAATAGCAGATGTGATTTCAAGTCTATCTCTCTACAAGTAAAATCCCATGTATTCCAGTCATGGTATCCTCACACCCAATGCAGGTTTGGTACAAAAACACAGGATACAGGAGAGAAAATTGAGGAGTTCAGGTAGGACAGAGGGAACTTCCAACATGGTCCTGAATTAGAAGCATCTGGAGAGTGTGAAGAGCCTTGAACTCTAGGATAGAAGGAGCAGCTGGGGAAATGGAGGGGCATGAAGTGAGGAGCTGAAAGAATAACGGGAAGGATGGAGAGGCACGAACCGTGAAGTGATACACGCTGTGCAAACAGGGTTCACCACACACAAACTGTAAATGTGAGGAAAATTATATCTCTAACTTCTGTTTCCTTTTATGCAAAAGAGAACTAAGAATGGCCCTTCATAATATATGTGGATTTAAATCAATCAATCTACCTACCTACTTATCTATGTAAATCCTCCAGTCTCATGCTTGGCATATAGCATCCATTCCAATGTAAAGTTCTTTCTCCTCTGAGAAATCTACCTATGCTCCAGGAAAATCTGGACCCCTGAATCATTCTGGTAGAATTATTATGCACATGCAAAGAATGCAGGCCGATAGGCTCCTACCCCTCCAGCGCAGAGAGAAACGGACGGCGGGCACAAGGGCTGCAATCCCTTTCACCTGCACCATTCAACTCAAGGCACTATTCCAGACTTCAGTTCCTGGGGGACCGGGATGATGCACAGGGGTTCTCACGGAGCTTGGCGTCAAGGGTAATTCTAAGCTGGTGTTCCTGTCTGAGATAACTGCTCATCAGTTTTGTAAAGCCACAACTGTTTTGAAATGCATTTTCAGTGCCAGGCCACTTTTGCTAGATTCTCAGTTATGATGTAAAGAGTCTGACAGCTATGGAGTGACAGATGCAAACAAGATAAAGAAAACAAGGCAAGGTTTGTATAAATTATAAAATTTTTAATTTTGTGTGTTGAGGTCAAGGAAAAAGTCCCACTTATGGTGAAGTCTTGCCTACTCAAACCTCTAATGGTAAGCTAAGAATCTGCTCTGTGAAAACTTTCACTGGAAATACCCAAAGGCCACAGCACAGGTTAAATATCCGGAACTGTATCCTCAGTTCACACTTCATCTTGCTTGGCTAGAAGGGTCTGGAAGCAATGAAGAATCAACCAGATTCTCACACTTAGTGGACATGTTCCATTTTTACAGTGAAATCAGAATCTATGACATGCAATTTTCTCTAAAGATGAGTAAGCCATCTGGAAAACACAAAGCAGGTAATGCATTTCCTCCTCTGATGTAGTAAGCTTATTGTATTAAGAATAACTAGAAAAGGATGGAAAAGTAAAGAAGTACAGGAACAATGGAATAGAAGTAAGGCGTTTGGGGAGAAAATTAGAGTGAGTATATGTCATGCCTGGAGGAAAAAGAAGATAAGTTTAAGAGTTACATCTGGATTTATATCTTAATGCTAATACCTTCTCGTTAGATTTTTACTAGATTTAATTAGAAATGCTTCGAATTGTAAAACATGTTTAAAACACATAGAAACATATAGAGAATGTCATTACCGACTGTTTTGTGCCTTCCACTAAGGCTGAGCATTCTGCCCTATTTGCTTTAGGCGATTTTTAATCATTGCTCCTAGAGGTGTTTCCCTCATATGCCCCTCCTCGGGGTAAAGACTAGTCCTTAGGTGGTTTGCATTATTCCCATGTGAGCTTTCATACTTTTACTGTATATATTCACCTATCAACAATAAATGGTATCCTTCAATAAATTTTGGTTATACAAATAGTATCATATTGTATATATCTTTTTGTACTTTTTCACTCAAAATTATTTTTTTGAGTTATAGTCATGTTGATCCAATAAATAAGGGGATAATTCATTAATATTAAGTACAGAATAGATTTCACTGCATAGACTACAATGTATTTGTGCCTTTTCCTACCAAAGAACTTCTAAGTTGCTTCCAGTTTTTCCCTATTACACACCGTGTTATAATTTGTTTAATCAATGCTTGGAACCCAAAGTAGAAATCCTGGAGTACAACTGAGGCATCGAGACTTTCAAGAGTTCCCCAGGAGAAGCTCAGGGTTCCTCACTTGGACCTAAACGTAACCACCTGAATCAGATGTCCTTTAAAAAGCACAGCTCTCTTTACAGAATTGACTCTCCTCTAGAGAAACTCTCCCACTTGATGCGCAAAGAATTGTACACAGTGATGTTTATCATACCATATTCTAACACAGTGACTGTAGCGTGAAACCACAGTAAGAACTTCTGCTCTAGAAGAAAAATGCACAGAGGTAGAGTTCCTAAGACGGTAGGGCTAAGTGCATCTCTAAGTTTGCTCTACATTGCCAACTACCCACCAAAGGAATTATATCAGTTATGCGTGTTCCTGTCAGCGGATGGTATTAACACTCTTTGGGAATGGAAGTGCCTTCCTTTGTAAAATTTTGCAATTCCTTGACTCACAGTATTGTGTCATGCTTTCATAATTATTGTCCATGTACGCTTTCTCTTCTATCCATTTCTTTCCACATAATCTGCCATTTTTTTTAAATGAGGATTTTTTCAATTCCTAATTTGTTGTTTAAAAATATATCCAGAAACAATCCATGTCAGTGAACTAAAGTTGCAGTCTCCTCTTCTGTGTTTTGGTTTCCACCTCATTCACAGGGTCTTTACGCAGAATGAAGGAAATAATGCTGATTTTTTTCAACATTCATATGAGGGTTTGTTTTTTCTACCAAATAATTTACATAGTGTCGCAATTTAAAGAGTTTAGACAAAGGCACAGACGTGTATAAGACACACTTCTTTCAAAACACAAAACCTTCCATTAATCAGACCCTGCTCACCCTTTCCTCCAGAGACAACTGTCTGGATTTCCTTCACTGAAGTTCTGACTGTTCTAGAAAGAACATCAGATAAATGTCCATATACAGTATGTTCTCTTTGGTGTTTGGCTCCTTTCACTTAAGCATGAAGTTCTCGAGACTCGCCCGTCTTAGGGAGCGTGTCAATAGTTCATTCCTTTGTATTGCTAAGTAGCAATCATTCCATCAATATACCACAGTTTGTTTATCCATTTTCCTGAGGATAGACTTCTAGACTGCTTCCAGCATTTGGTCATTAAGAATAAAACTCCAATGAATAAATCTTTGTATGAACATATATTCTTATTTTTCTTATGGAAATACCTAGGAGTGGAGTTGTTTAACTTTACAAGAAACTGCCAGAAAGTTTTCAAAAGTAGCGCACCCTAATTTCACCCCGCCAGCAATGTCCGAGTTCTGCTTGTTCATCAGCCTTGCCAACATTCAGTCTCGTTTTCATTTCAGTCATCCCAATGAGTGTTGCATGGTATCTCTATGATTTAAATTCACATTCTCTAATGATTAATGATGGTAAATACTTTGCCTGGGCATTTCTTGTGAAGTGCCTGAGCAAGTCTTTTGTTCTTTTTCTTGAGATATGGAAATTCTTTTCATATTATTCTACGGACAAGGCCTGCGTCACACATAGGTATTGCAATTATTTCCTCCTATTCTGTGTCTTGACTTTCCATTTTCTTAAACATATCTGTTGATGATTAAACATTTGACTGCAAAAAGTCCAATATATTAAGTTTAATACATTCTGTGTCCTGTCCAAGAATTGAGTATCCCAAGATCATACAATATTCTTTTGTTTTATGCTAAAAGTTTTATGACCAGATTTTATGTTTAGGTCTCCGATGCCTTCAGGTTGAGTGTTTTTTCCATATAGATATCCAGTTGTTCCTTCACCATTTGTTTTAAATTTATTTTTGTAATTGGTATGCAGGGAAACAATCGGTTAGATTCAGACCCTACGTTCTCTCCTGCATTCTGTGGGCGGCTGTTCCCATATGCGCTCAGTCTGCAAAGCCCTTCTTGGACTGAGTATGCTGGCGCATGCACCACTGAGTGGGTTAGTCTGGGACTCAGAAGGTGGTTTACACTGTAGTTAAGTTCTCAGATGGTTTGCTCAGCTTCCCTGGGTCAATTCTATGCATACGCAACTGAGGGGTGAGCCCAGGTCTTAGGGCGGTTCATGCACAGAATGAGGGGATGTCCTCCTGCAGCTCTCTCCTCTCCAGAGTGAACCCCACAATAAGGTTGCCAGATAGCATTTAGGATGCCAGGTACTCAACAGGATACACACAAAATGACTTTTAGTATAATTATGTCCCAAATAGTACATGGGACATACTTAAAACTAAAAATATATTCATGGTTGATCTGAAATTCATATTTTACTGAGTGGCCTATAATTTTATTTGCTACATCTGAGAACCCTACCCCCGGCCCCAACTCTGAGGCTCCCAGGTACCCCTGATCTTGATTCCTCTGGCTAGAAAGGCAAAAGTTTCTATTGGTTTTATGCCCCCATAATGCCATGTAGTTCTGTGGGTCTAGGGGCCACTGTGGGGTGAAGCAGCAAGAGAAAAGAGAGGAGGAAATAACAGAAACCCCCTCACCTTCTGTGGGCAAAAGGGACCTCTGCTCTGTTTCTCTGATCAGACAGAGAAGTCTCCTCTTGGGGTTTCAGCTGCAACTGGGAGTTGTCGGGAGACAGAAAGGTGAAAAAGAAGAAAGTGACGTGCTGGCATTCAGTAGCCCTTTTATGAGTTCTCTGGCTAGAAACAGGG
This sequence comes from Chaetophractus vellerosus, assembly GCA_004027955.1. Classification (NCBI taxonomy): domain Eukaryota; kingdom Metazoa; phylum Chordata; class Mammalia; order Cingulata; family Chlamyphoridae; genus Chaetophractus; species Chaetophractus vellerosus. Next base: position 5,138 of record PVKH010007221.1, on the reverse strand, counting down.
AGTTTCTCAGAGCTTTGTTGTCAGCACTCACTGTGAGTTCCAGGATTCAGCCTGGCTGGGAGACCAAGAAGGAAAAAAGGAGAAACTCACTCACGTTACAGAACCTTATTCAAGTTTTTATTTCAATCTCCAATTTGCCTATCATTCACTTTCTAACGTCCTCAAGTAGTTGCTTTTTGTATTTTGTCCAGAGATTTTAGCTGTAATCAGTGGGAAGAAGGAGGTTGTAGTTGGCTCACTCCATCTTGGCCCCATCATTATTTTTCAAAGTCTTTCCTCTCCATAAAATTCCCCATTACTTTGGCACTTTTTCATCCCACCATATATATGTGGGTGTGTGACTATTTCCAAACACTGTTAAGTTTCACTGGTCTATTTCTGTATCCTTTCAATAATTCCACAGTCTTGACTTGTGTAGTTTTATAACTCTGGAAAGCAAGTAGCATGAGTCTTCATAATAGACTCTTGTTTTTCAAGGTTGTTTTGTCTGTTTGAAACACTTTGAAACTCCTTATAAATTTCAGGAATTGCTTGTCAAAAGCAAAAGCTTACTGGAAAATGATATTGGAATTGTATTCCATCTAGAGACAATCTGGAGAGAATGGAGATCTTAATATAGTCTTCTAATTCATAGTCATGATATATATCTTTTCACTTATCTAAATTGACATTAATTTCTCAGTAATATTTTATAGTTTCATGCTAAAGGTTTTCCTCAACTTTTGTTAAATTTATCCCTAATATTTTATGTATTATGATGTCATTGTAGATATTCTGGAGGGTATTTTAAATTTCTATTTGTTTTTTGCTAGTATATACAAATAGAATTTTTGTTTATTGACCTGTATTCTGCATCATGCTAAATGCAATAATTATCTACAATAGTTGTTTTTATACCTCAGTATACTCCACATAAAAAAATCATATTGTTGGCATATGTACAGTGCCATCTCTAAATTAGCCTTCTGATCTTTATTTTTATTGTGTTATTGCATTAACTATGACCACCAATACAATACTGAATAGAAACGAGAGGGGATGTTTTCTTTTCTCTCCTGATTATAGCGAAAAGTGTTCAGGTTTTCACCATTAGACTCCCATACTTGAACTGCATCTTGAATGCTTTTCCTACATCTATTAAAATTACCATAGTTTTTCTCTTTTATATAATGAATACTTTAAATTTTATTTTTTTAAATGTTAATCCAACCTTTTATTCATGGACTTAATCTCTCTTAACCATAATGTAATATGTCTTTATTACTGATTATTGTTGGTTTTGATTTTGTTAAGGACTTTGGTATCTGTATTTCATTTCTCATACTAGCCTTCTCTGTGTTTGGTATCCTTGTTATGCTGGTTTTATTAAAACATGTTATATAGTATATTGTACACTATTTTCTAAAAGTATTTGTGTAAGGTTCATATTTGTTTCTCCTTGAATGTTGCTTAGAATTCAGCAGCGAAGCTCTTTGGTCTGAAATTTTCTTTGGATGAAAGTTTTAATTGTGAATTCAACCTCAGGGCTATTCTGATTTTATTTCTTCCTGACTTGTTTGGGTAATTTTTTTTTAAAAGAAATTGTCCATTAATGTTATTGGCATGAATATCTTCATAACATTCCTTCACCATCATATACGTAAAGTGATGTCCCCATTTCCTACTTCAATTGGAAATCTCTCTGTCAGCTTCTCTAAAGGTTTATAGATTTCATTGATCCTTTCCAATGTACCATATTGTGGTTTGGTTGATACTTGTTATTATTTGTTCATTTCTCTTTAAGTGGTTTCCAATCTTATCTTTGATACTCCCTTCCTTTCACTTTCTTCAGATTGAATTTGCCCTTCTTTTTCTAGATTTTCTAGTGAAGTTAAATTTATTGGTTTTGAACCTTCCGTCTTTTCTAATACGAGCCTTTAGGGCTGTGAGTTTTCCTCTAAGCATGCTTTAGCTGTATCCCACAAATTTTAATGTTTTCTTTATCATTAAGTTTGAAAGATTTTCTAATTTCCCTTGTCATTTTACCTTTTTCATACATGTTCTTAACAAAGTGTTGCTTCCTTTCCAAATATGTTGGGATTTCCTCATTTTTTGTTATTGAGTTGATCGTTTTTTATCAGTGAATATACTACGTTTTCAACCCTTTGAAATTTTTTTTGTCACATATCCCCCCCCTTTCTGCTTGTTCTTGCTGTGTTCATTTTGTTTTCACATTCTTCCATGTCTGCTTTGTCTCCCCCCGCTACAGCTATGTGCCGAGTCAGCTCACCCCGCAGGCGGCTTGCCCCGTTCGCGGGCAGCTCTGCTCTGTTCGTGGGCAACTTGCCCTGCCCGTGGCGGCTCTGCCCTGCCCGTGGCGGCTCTGCCCTGCCCGTGGCGGCTTTTTGCCCTGCCCGTGGCGGCTTTTTGCCCTGCCCGTGGCGGCTTTTTGCCCTGCCCGTGGTGGCTCTGCCCCGCCCACAGCGGCTTGCCCTCTCAAGGCGGTTTGCCCACTCAAGAGAGGCCCTGGGAACCGAACCCGGGGCCTCCCATGTGGTGAACCGGCGCCCTATCCACTGGGCTACAGCCGGCCCCCAACCCTTTGAAATTTATTGAGCTGTTTCATGACCTAGCACATAGTCTGTCTTGATAAGGTTCCATCTGTCCCTTGAAAAGAACACATATTCTGCTATTGTTGGGTGGAGTGTTTTATAAATGTCAATTAGGTTGAGATGTTTCAGTGTTGTTCAAATCCTTTAGGCCCTAAATAATGTTTTTCCTACTTGTTCTAACAATCCCTGAGAGTAGAGATTGGATAGTTACACCATTATCTTCTAGCACTGTTTTTGAGAATGAGAAATCTCCTGACACGGTAATTGCAATTCATCTTAGGTGAACTGCACTTTTTATCTGGTACATTCTATCATCTTATCTTTATCCTTGAAATTGTGCAGTGTTGCTATCATAGTCTAGAATATGTGTGGACTTTATTTACCCTGATTATTTGATTGCACCCTTGACTAAAGTACTCTTGCCTTTCTTAATTTACATAAAATTTCCAGCTATTTCTTCAAATGTTTCTTTTTAACCATTCACCCTTTTTTAAAACAATATGTATTTATTTTTTTATTCCCCCACCCCCTTGTTGTTGACTGCACTTGCTGTCTGCTCTCGGTGTCCATTAGCTGTGTGTTCTTTCCATGTCTGCTTGTCTTTTTTTTTTTTTTATAGGAGGCACCAGGAACCGATCCCAGGACCTCTGGTGTGGGCGAGAGGCACTCGACTGCTTGTGCCACCTCATCTCCCTGGTCTGCTGCCTCTCTGTCTCTCCTCTGCGTCTCCCTTTGTTGCATCATCTTGCTGCACCCTCTCAGCTCTCTGCAGCGCAGGCCAGCTTGCCTTCACCAGGAAGCCCCGGAAATTGCATTCTGGGGGAATTAAATTTAATTCCTGGGGCCTCCCATATGGTAGATGGGAGCCCACTCACTTAAGCCACATCCACTTCCCTCAACCATTCACCATTTTATTTACCTCTGGAATTTTAATTAAACTTATGAGGTAGCTTTTCAATCTATTTTCCATATTTCATGACTATTTTTCACATTTATTTCCTATTTCTTTCTCTCTGCTTGACTTCAAGTAAATCTATATGTACTATTTTCCTGGTTACTCATTCTCTATTTGGATTTGTCCAGTCTTGCATTTATCCCATGCATTCAGGTTTTAAATTATTCTAAAGAATGTATTTTTTCATCTTCCATATTTCTTATCTTTTTCTAATTTAAATCCATTTCTATTCCATATCTGTTTTTTTTTTTCTAATTTGTATCTTTTTTTAGGTATTGTACTTTCACTTATCCTTTTGGGCATCTAAAATAGTTATTTTTAAATCGTTGCCACATTTCTATTATTTTTAGCTTCATCTAGACTAAATTTATCTTGCATTTGTTGATTTTGTTGGCTTTCTTAGCATTAGATTTCTCTGTATGCTTGTGAATTTGTATTTTTAGGTCCACTTAGAGAAGGAAACATTTTCTTTCTCCTTATACCTTCCAATCACCAGGTTTTTAAAGCTACCTCAATCATGCCCCCAAAGACTCCAGTCCAATGGTACATCATGTACCAATGCTCAGCAGTTCCTACCCATCGTGATACTGGGGACATGGCTGGTCCTGATCCCTCTAAGCCAACGGGGTGCTTACTTCAGTCCCCTTCAGCTCCTTGTTACAAGCGTGTCTGCTTCCTCCTGTGCCCTAGATCCACACCTTCAAATAAGGCAGAGCCACAGGCAGCACAGGGTAACAGCTTTTCTTTGCTTCCTTCTCTGAGTCCTTGATTTTATACAGGTGAACTGTATGAAATCCTCCACCGAGATAGAGAAGATTCATTCCTTCTTATTCCAGTGGAGAGAAACCTCTGGTGGATATTGAGCCCAGCTGGGAGAGTCCCAGCTTTATCCTAGCTTTTTTTTTTTTTAAGTTTTTTTTAAATTACCCCTCCCCCTCGTTGTTTTGTGCTATCTGCTCTGTGTCCACTCGAACCTGAGAACTGAACCTGGGACCTTCCACGTGAGAGAGGGGCACTGAATTGCTTGAACCAACTCAGGTCCCTGCTTTGTTGTGTCTCTCACAACTGAACCCAGGACCTCCCATGTGGTAGGCAGGAGCTCAATCGCTTGAGCCACATCCGCTTCCCTATCCTAGCTATTTTTTAAATTTTTTCTCTTGTAATAATTTATCCGGCATTGCTGCATGTTTCAATCAGAGAGGATTCAAAGTACTGAGTTATCATGATTGCAAGTATTTATTCCATTGGATTCTTCCCTCCACCAATAAAAGATCTTACTGCTTCATCAGAAAGGGATCGACACAGAGAAGCTCCAGCCCCTGGAAGCTGTTTTCTTGCTTTTGAGGTTAAGAAGTTCTTGGCAAGCCAACGTTGGTGCCCTCTCCCTGTAGGAAGGGTGTAGTGCCTTCATTCCTCTTTCACTCCTAGGTGCTGTTACATCACCCTCACCCAAGGATGGACAGAATGGCTTCTTCTAGAGCAGCAGGAAGGGCAAACTGAGTTTTCATATCCTGCTACATTTGCAATAAGGGGAAAGGGCCAGCTGAACTTTAGATCCCTTCCAGCTGTAGCCATCTACAATTCTATTGAAG
>PVKH010007220.1:0-20384 GCA_004027955.1 Chaetophractus vellerosus | reverse complement strand
TCAGAGAGAATAAGTTCAATGTCAAGGAGTAAATGTAAATGGTGGCACTTGGATATAAACCCAGACATTCTGACTCCAAAGTTAAGTTTTTCACCATACTTCACTGCCTCTAGGAACAGAATCTTTACCATACTACCATTTAAATTAACATTTAATTCCATATTTCCAAATGTCCTATCCTCTCCATGCATTAAGTTTAGGAAAAAATATAAAGAACTCTTGTATTATATGTATTTTAAAATATCAAAGTTCTCCAACAACTAAGAATCTCCAAGTGTCATCTTCTTATTATTATTCCCAAAGACATTTAAATTCTCTTCTTGCAGAGCAGATGTAGCTCAGTGGTCGAGTACCTGCTTCCCATGTCCGAAGTCCTGGGTTCAATCCCCGGGAACATCCAAATAAATAAGTAAACAAACTCTCTTCTTAGCAAAAGTTCATAAATTCCAGAATTGGATTAGCTAGGAACCTGACCTTTAGGAGTCTGCATCCTAACCAGGAAGGTAGGAGTTATACCTACTTGAAAAGAAGAATATGGTGTGGGCTTAGTAAATTGTTCAGCCAGTATGGCATTCAAAGGAAAGAGATCAACTGGATCTGGGAGAAGATGGGAAGTAGGGAGAAGTCAGTAAGGAAGGCTCCACAAAAGACATCAGTATGAACTGGGCTTTGAAGAAAAGGGACAGTATGCAAAGGCAGAGTGGAGACAAATGGTATTTCAAGGAAAAGAACATTATGAGTAAGAATATTGATGTCAGAAATGAAAAGATGTGTTCAGAGGAAAGCAAGTAAGCAACAGGACACTAATAGAAGGTTTATGTAGGGATATACTGGCAGAAATGTCTAAAAGAATTGGCTGAGGGGCCGGCTCGATAGCCCAGTGAATAGGGCGCCGGCATACCACATGGGAGGCCCTGGGTTCGATTCCTGGGGACCTCTCCTAGCAGGCAGACCGCCTTGAGAATGGCAAGCCGCCATGGGCGGGCCGGAGCCGCCGTGGGCAGGGCAAGAAGCTGCCACGGACAGGGCAAGAGCCGCCACGGGCAGGGCAGGTCGCCCGCGGATGGAGCGCAGCCAGCCACCCGCGAACTGAAGCAAGAGCCAGCCGTGAACGGACGCAGAGACCGCCCACAAGCGGGGAAAGCCGCGCCTGCGCAGTGACCACTCTCGGCGCGTCGCCGCAGCGGGGGGAAGGGGAGATATGTAATAAAATAAATAAATCTTTAAAAAAAAAAAAAAAAAAAGAATTGGCTGAGCCTACATCATGGAGAGACCTGAATGTCAGTCTAACCAACTGTGGGGAGACCTCATCTGCCATTTCAATTCTAATATGATTATTAAAACATTTCTCTTTTTCCTGGATCGCAAATTTACTGAAATGATGCTATAGACATTTACAAAACTGCCTAAATAAAAAAGAAACCTACAGAAATTATAAAGTTGCTTTTAAAAAATAAAACTCATAGAGTAACTTATAGATCTCTTAGTTGAACTCCATATTCATTTCTTATTTCCCTTTATAACCACATCTTGAAATAAGGTTTTTAAGCCTCCTCTTGAATACTTTCAAAGGGATGGGGGGGCTCACCATCTTGTAGGACCTGGGATGCCCTACACAATCATATCTAATCAAGCCAATTCCTGGTGCAGGACAAAGTTAAGTAGAGAGAAAAGGCTATAAAACACCAGTTTTCTACAGTTCTATCTTCTAAATCAAAATAATCAAAACAAAATCTATATACCACAAATACAAGTTCTCTCATGGGAAAATAAACATAGATAAGTGCATTCAACATGGTGTAGTAGACATTTGCTGTTTTTGTCACCCAGCATCTTCTTTCCCCATTCTAATTTTGCTTGGGGGAGAGGGCTATGGAGAGAAACATCTTCTACCCTATCAGCAATATGTTTCTGGTGAACATCCTAGCTCCCAGGGTAGAGCATATGACCCAGGCCTGAAATGTAACTGGTCAGAATTGGGCAAATGACTCAAGCGAAGGTGACCAGCACTAATCTATTAATCTCATTAAGGTCCAGAAAGAATAGCCTCCTAAGGACTTTGAGTTCCCACAATGTGAGGATGAAATTGCTGCAACCATCTTGCTACCACAAAGGGAGAACCTATCTGAAAATGACGCCAAACATGAGGAACTGGAACCTAGAAATAGAGATGGGGAATCTGGGTCCTCATGACTTTACTTACTTACTTACTTTACTTACTTACTTTATTTATTTATCTATTTATCTATTCATCCATCTATCTATCTATCTATCTATCTATCTATCTATCTATCTATCTATCTATCTATCTATCTATCTATCTATTTATTTTACCGGGAGATCCCCCAGATTTCTCCATAGGCAGACAGACGCCCAACCCCTTGAGCCATATCCACCCCCCCTGTCATGACATCATTTAAATGCCTTCAGCAAACCACACTTAAAACAGAATATGTGCTTTTTTCCTTAAGCCAGTTCAGATTAAGTTTTCTTTCACTTTCATCCCAAAGAGTGCTAAATTCTCCACATACGGCAACAGGCAAATCCTATAACAAGAAAATTAGGTCAACTTGCCAGCACTTGTCTATTACCATTCATAATCATATAATTGTTATGTCAATAAATAAGTATAGATACTAAATTTAAAAAAATGATTCTGGCTCATTTTAATAAAACAGTTCACTTTCAGCATAACCTTGCACCACCCTTGTTTCTAGATTAAAATCAGTATTTTATCCTCTAGAGAACACAATAAAAGAAATGACTACAACTTTACTATATAGTATAAAACACTCTAAAGGTGCAAATAAGCAATTTAGAAATTTAAAGTTCTCATTAGATCATTTCACAACTACTTTTAAAACAGAAAACAAACAAATAACTAATGAACTATCCAGAAGCCATATTAAGGCTCTTACTTGAAGCTGGAGAGTATGTCGAAGAATTGTCTCTTCTAAGGCATGGATCCACTTTTCTCGCTCATCAGCATCACGAGCTGGAATAAAAGATTATAAAATCAAAACCTTAAGTTATACAATATAGCTCCATATTTGTAAGTAAAAATTTAAAACCATGAAGCTAACAGAAAAGGTTTTTAGTTGTGTCATGTCCTTAATAGGATGACATTGGTTTATCTTTCCCAGATTTGCAATTTACTTATAACAATTTATGACTGAGAATAATTGTGTTCAATAAGTAACCTTCCCCTGAGAAAACTAGAAAAGCTGTACAAATTATTTGCACAAGAAACCTTGTTGAAGGCATCAGAGACCAACAAGGTAGTAAAGAATTACCAGGCCAAGATCTGGAAGAAAATGAAAATCTAAGAGATAAATAAGCCTGCTCTTTGGGTCGGCTTTTCTCCTGAAGGCATTGTAAATTCCAAGAGAAGAGCTGTAGGCTGGGCAATACACTTAAAAGCCTTGTCAGGACAAAAGTTGGAGACCTGTGTTCACTAATAGTGGGGCCCTGGCAAATAGGCCATACTTTGATTTTGATTTGATTGGAATCCCAAAGGGCTACACCTTGAGATTAAGGATGAAGCAGAATTTTTTTAAATCGCTTAGTTTTGAGTCATATGGTTAGCCCTGAAAAATCTCGATGCCTGAAAATGATGAGTGTTAGTGACCCCAGGCAAATACCAAGTGAAAATCTTTTCTGTAGGAAAATAACATCATCCAAGCTATTAATTATTGCTTTGGAAATAAGCAATTTTCCAAATACAGAGTCCAGCATAAAATCAAAGACAACCAAGTACACAAGGAGACAAGACCACACATACATGAGAACCAAAAGACAATTGAAACAGACCAACAGGGGCTCCAGATATTTGAACTAACAAACCCGAATATATTCAAAAAGACTGAATGTTTAGCAGAGACTTAGAAACTACTTTTAAATGACAGATTTTTAAAACATCAAATATAAATTTAAAATAAAAAAATATAAACAGCAAAATTAACTCAATGGATGCATTTAACAGCAGATTAGATTCAACTCAACATAAATTGGTCAGATGAAACTCATCAGAATGAAAGAATAAATCAAGTGGATGGAAAGTAATACTGAAGAGAGGGTAAACAACAAAGAGAGAAGGAGAGAGGGTATAAAATGCATGTGATTAGAATACTAGAAGAGATAAAAGAGAATGGAGTAGTAACAATATCTGACCAATAATTTTCCAAAATGGATTGAAAAGATTAAGGAAGAGCTTTCATAAGCCCTAGGAATTCTAACAAGGATAAATCAAAGACATTCAGAGCTAGACACATAACAGCAAAAATTACTGCAAACCAAAGATAAAGGAAATATCTTTAAAATTGTTTGTTACTTTCAAAGAAGCATAATTAATTTGAGCTAAAGCCTCACAGGAAAGAATGGCTAAAAGAAAATAACTGCCAATCTAAATTCAATGAAAAATATCCTTCAGGAATTAAGATGAAATAAGGTTATTTTCAGACAAAAACAGAGAGTTTGTCACAAGCAGACCTCATTAAAGAAAATTCTAAAGGGCATTCCAAAGGTTTAATAATAATGTTTGATGGAAGTGGCTGAAGCAGGAAAGAATAAAGAACATGCTGACAGATGCTACAACATGGATAAACCTTGAAGACATCATGTTGACTGAAATAAGCCAGACTCAAAATGTCAAATATTGTATGATCTGACTTATAGGAAATAACCAGAAAACATAAATTCATAGAGACAGAAAGCAGATTACAGGTTATTAGGGACAGGGATAGGGTGGGGAATAGGGAGTTATTGCTTAATGGGTACAAAGTTTTTGTTTGGGGTAATGAAAAAGTTTTGGTAATGAATGGTGGTGATGACAGTATAATTAATACCACTGAATAGTATATATGAAAGTGGTTAAAACAGGAAATTTTATGTTTTATATATGTTACCACAATAAAAAACAAAACAAAAACAGAATTGTACAAAACAAAGAGTGAACCCTAATGTAAACTATGGGCCGTAATTAATTGGTTCATCAGTATTAAGAAATATACCACATTAATGCAAAATGTTAATAATAGAGGAAAATGTGTGTATAGGGCAGGGGGAGTATATGAGAACTGTACTTTCTTCTGTGAAATTTTTCTATAAACCTAAAACTACTTTTTTAATTTTTAAATTTTTATTTATTATACATCCCCCCTTTTTGCTTGTTCTTGCTGTGTTCATTTTTCTCTGTGTTCCTCTGTGTCTGCTTGTCTCCCCCTGCTGGGGCGACCTGCCGAGTCAGCTCACCGGCGTGGTGGCCCGCCTGCTCACGGGGGCTCACGCTTGCTCACGGGGACTCATGCTTGCTCGCGGGGGCTTGCCTTTGCCCGCAGCAGCGTGCCCCGCCCACGTTGGCTTGCCTTCTCAAGGCGATCTGCCCTGTTCGAGGAGGCCCGGGGACCAAACCCGGGGCCTCGCATGTGGTAAACCAGCGCCCTACCAACTGGGCTATACAGCCGGCCCCTAAAACTACTCTAAATAATAGTCTATTAAAGAAATATCTGATAAGGATGTAGGTAAAATGGAATTAATAGTGACTGAATAAAATAATAACAATAATGTCATCATCTTGTGAGGGTTTGGGTTTTTTTGGTTTCATTTTACAGCTTATTTTCTAAATAAAATTATTTTATTGATACAAATTAATAAAGTATACAATCCATCCAAAGTGTACAATCAATGGTACATGGTGTAATCACACAGTTAAATCACTTCACTCATTATTAGAGCATTTTCACTATTTCAATAAGAAAAAAAAAACAAACAGACAAACAAACAAAAATACATCACCTCTCATTCTATGCTTCCCCTGCTGTACATAGCTGCTATTTCTGGCTGCTTGCTTATTTATTTGTTTATTTTAAAGCAGTTTTATTGAGATATATTCACATACCATACCTTCTATTCAAAGTGTATAATCAATAGCTTTTAGTATAATCACAGTGTTGTGTATTCAACACCACAGAAAATTTTAGAACAATTTCATTACTCAAAAGAAAAACTCTACACCCCTTAGTAGTCACCTCTCAATCGCTTTATCCTTCCCCAGCCCTATAAAACCACTAATCTAATTTCAGCTCTATAAATTGATTTATATTTATATTTTATATAAATGGAATCATACAATATGTAGTACTTTTTGTCTGATTTCTTTTACTTAGCATAATATATTTTCTTGTCTGATAGTAACATCTTGCCACATTAACATACATTTGTTCAGTTTCAAAGGAAATCAGTCTTCTATATGCAACATTACTCATATTCATATTTCACATGAGGTTTTAATATGCTATACCAGGGGTTCTTAACCAGGGGTTGGTGGAAAAATTTCAGGGGGTCCATGAGCTTGAATTGAAAAAAATCAACTCAATTAGATGTCCAGCATGATATATGTGTTGCCTTGTCAAATACTACACCACAGTTTAATGTTCTTATTCAAGATAAACAACAGTCTACACACTGACATGCCTTTAAAAAATAAAATTTAACTTTAACTTTCCTATATTTTTGATGTATTGGATTATTTAACATGTCAAGAAAGAAGCACATATGTATAGTATTATATCATGTTTTTTTATTTTAGTAACTGTATTTCAATATATGTAACTGATTTCCTTTGTAATTTTATTTTATGCATTTTAAAACATTATTCTTGTGGGGACGTGTTGGTGTGGTTGTGATATATTTATTAAATAATACACAGTATTGTGTAGACTTACTATGATTTTTATTTTGATGTAAAATGTTCTGAGTACAGTGGATAGCTGCCTGCAAAAAGGTTGGTAAGAATGGCAGAGATGGTTTTATGTCACCATGGGCAAATTCGAATATCTAAATGTTTGCCAAAAATGACCATCTGAACACATGTTTGAACCATGTTTAGATTATCAGGTATTGAAATTACGGGAAAACGTAAACCGTAATTTTGAATAATCCTAAAATTTAATTTAAAGACATGCTGATGTTGAGTGTCATAAAACTACCTGCCACTACATTCTGAGAAGGCGTCCATGGTTTTCTCCTGACTGGCAAAGGGGTTAGTGGAACAAAAAAGGTTAAGAATCCCTGTGCTATACAGACCCATGTTACATTTTTTAGCTTTCCTTTTAATAATTTACATGACCTTAGACTTTCCCTTTCAACCACTGTCATACCCTATAATACCACTGCTAGTTACAAACATTATGTTGTGCTTTCACCTATTCATTTCCGAAGATTAACATACATCCTTTTTACTAATTCTGAACAACTTAACCCTAAGCTTTTCCATTCTCTCCATTTTCTAACCTCATTCTATTTTCTGGTGACCCATATTCAAGTTATTAACTCCATAAGATTACATACCATATTTAGTTCATAATAATAGCACAATCATACCATATATAGCAGAGTAAGAGAAACAGCTCATTAGACACAACAAAGGCCCCGGAGAAGAGAGATGAACCTGATAGTCTACAGCTGACCTTGTGAAGAGACCAGAGCAGCTGAGCCCAGAAGCAGACAAGCTCCTGAAGAGAGACTAGCCATAAGCCAGCCTACAGCTGAGATCAGAAGAAGCTGGGACCATGGAGCCTTAAGAGAAAGAAGGAAGGCTGAACCCTTGCAGACATCACCTGCCATCTTGCTTCAACACGTGGCAAATGACTTTGGGTGAGCAGGTACTGCTTATGGTACCTTGAGTTGTACTCTTTATGGCCTTGTGTCTGTAAGCTTCTACTCCAAATAAATACCCTTTATAAAAGCCAACAGATTTCTGGTATTTTGCATCAGCACCACTTTTGCTGACTAATACAAAGAGTGAACCCTAATGTAAACTATGGACTTTAGCTAATATAAGTATGATAATATTAGTTCAACAACTGTAATAACTGTACCACACTAATGCAAAATGTTAATAATAGGGAAAATTGTGTGTGGGGTGGGGGCGCATGGGAACCGTGTTCTTTCTGCATGATTTCAGTGTAAACCTACAACCATTAAAAAAAAAAATTTAAGTCCAAAATAAATAAATAAAAATCTTATAGAAAAATGTTAACATATCATGTCAAATTGGGTTTATTCCAGGAATACAAGGTTGGTTTGACATGCAAAAGTTAATCAACATCCAACAACCTTAAAATATATTTCCACAAGGTTATTCACTGCAGCATTGTTTGTAATAGATCTGACTACTGAAAACAACCTCTCCATACATAGGACAGGGTTGAATAAATCATGAAATACTATACAGCTATAAAAAGGGATGAGGATGATCTATTTGGAATGATTTGGAGTGACTTCCAAGATACAGTGTTAAAAAAGAAAAGAAGATAAAACTGTGCTACCTTTCAAGTAAGAAAGAAGATATAAGAAAATACATATGTATCTACTTATTTGTGCAAAAGAAATACAAGAAGGACAAATTACAAACTAAAAGGATTGGTTACCTAAAAAGCATCAGTGAGAAAAGTATGAAAAGCAGGAGAGAATGGAAATGGGTTAGTAGGGATAAGAGGGTAGTGACATTTCTCTGAATATATCTTTTTGTATATATTCAGACTCTTATGTTTCATATCTCCCCCCTCTAAAAAAAATAATTAAAATCAACCAGAATTGGGGGAAGGGGAGAGGCAAAGTAGAATACAAACAGTAACAAATGAGCCTAACTGATTACAAATGAATAACATAACCACACTGAGGGAGATGAAGAAAAGAATAAATCTAAATAACTCTGGAAAATAGTATTTTGACAAAACAACATAAAGCTATGGAAAAAGACCTGTATACAAATACAGTATTTGAGTTAATAGATCTGATTTTCACAGGTATATAGGTGAGCAATTCTGTAAGTACGAATAAGTCATGAAGAGAGCCACGTTCTCATTGTTGCATGGAAAAAAGAATTACAAATAAGGAAAGAGGGGAGAATAAACCTGTGATGTCAGATATCAGGCTAGAACTGGAGATATCTGTATGAACTTATGTTTTTTAGATGTATGGAAGGGAGGGAGGGAGATATGGAAGAGAGAGGGAGGAAAGACAACAGAGAGGGAGAAATGTTACGTAAGGAAGTTTGCGTTAGTGTACATACATGCATTTCCTAGCTCTGTTCACTGAGAGGGCTGAGGAGCAATGATACCCCAGAACAATAAGCACACTCAGCACCCAAAAACTTGGCTTTGGAATGCCATTCTTCAATAGAAGGAAGCAAAGCTCTTTGGAGACATAATTAATTTCAACACCAGGGCAGGGAAACTACAAGGAGAGCTTGGAAATTAAGGTATTGTTTGAAAAAACAATTGGAGCATGTTAAAAGGGCACAGGAGCCCATTTAAAGGCCAAAGCTGGAAGAAACTGAGTAACAGAATAAGTGACAGTATGGATTAAAACGCATCAAATAAAATAAACATCCATGAGCCCAATAAGATTTTATATATGTATAATTGAGCAAAAATAATATAATATATATAATTGAATAAAAAATTAATGGGGAGAAGAGAAAGCTCTTTCTTACAGAAGAATTCCAATTAATAAGTATAGAAGAAATGAGATAAATTAAAAATCACCATTCGACAAATTCCACAGCAATAATAATTACAAGCAAGAACTACAAATGTATGCTAAAATCAGTGCACAAGAATTTGAGGAGAAACTGGGTATTAGCATATTCTCAAAGTATTTCCCCCCAAGATATTTATTAATTACAAACAGGAAAATAATAATTTTGCCGTGGAGAAATCCAGTAGATACTTCCTTAAGTGATCATGGTTAACATCACAAGTAATAAGAATTACTGATAGTAATACATCTCCAATACCATGAGGTACTGAGAAGGAAACATCTTCACTTCTGTGGTATTCTTGCCAAGAATGCATAAATTCAATCTAATCAGGAGAAAACATCAGATACTCCAAACTGAGACACAATCTGCAAAATAATTGACCAATACTCATCAAAAGTGTCGTGGTCCTGAAAGACAAGAAAAGAATGAGGAACTGCCACAACTAAAGGCAACAAAATAAGTGACAGTATGGGGACAGCTGGGGATCAAGATGGCAGAGTGAGATATATCAGAGCTCCATCTCCCCACAGCTCTTTTTTTTCAAGATTTATTTTTTATTTATTTATTATATATCCCCCTTTTCTGCTTGTTCTTGCTGTGTTCATTTTTGCATTCTTCTGTGTCTGCTTGTCTCTCCACGCTGCGGCGACCTGCCGAGTCAGCTCACTGCGTGGTGGCTTGCCCTGCTTGCGGCGGCTTACTCTTCTCGCAGGGGCTTGCCTTCTCGAGGCGGTCTGCCCGCTCGAGGAGGCCCCGGGAACCGAACCTGGGGCCTCCCATGTGGTAAACCAGAGCCCTACCAATTGAGCTAAAGCTGGTTCCCACCACAGAAGCTTTTAATAACCCGCAAGAATTAGCAGAGATATCTTTCTAAAAGCTCCAGAAATCAGTTAAGAGAAAGCATGAATCAAGGAAAAGGCTACTTAAAAGCAGCAGCATCTTATTGTGCCCTAGCAGACCCCTCCCCCATTTGCTCATGAGCTCAGTGCAGAGCCAGCCCACACTCTCATGGTGTATCCTTGGTCCTGGTTCCAGAGGGAGCAGGGTAACCCGAGTGCACATACTGGGAACATGTGTGTCTGGCCTAATCAGTCTGGTGGTGGTCTAAGGGACTTGCTGATTCAGAACTTGCCCTGTGTGTAGAAGGCAGTTCACAGTGCTCTCCTACAGAATGCAGGAACCAAGCAGTCAAGTTCACGCTGCCTGCAGCAACAGACTGTTGGCTGTAGGACATACAGTGCAGTGCCCAGGACCACGAGCAAACTGTTTCCTAGGGAAGAAGGGACAAGATGCATAGGCAGAAAGAATCAGAGAGACCCATGTGCTTTGACCTGGAGCTACTAAAATTAATTAAGAAAAGAAAAAGACAGAACTTTGCAAGAAAAAAGTCTGGAAGATACCACATTAATCAAGTGATTAAAATAAATATCAGTAATGGGACAACTTGAAATCCTGTGATAAGAACACAGCATCATTTCTGTGAACTTTCTGATGAGGGAAAAACACTGGCATAATCCAATTGAAAGGGACCCATATCCACAGGAATGGAACAGTTCAAGAACAAAATCTTTTTCTTTTGGGGATTCATAAAAGAACTTCAAAATGTCACAGTTGCCAATTATAAACTTCAAGCAAACATTAGAATTTTGGAAAACTTATATTTGCCAGCCAACATGACCTTGATAGCATCCAGATACTTAAACACTTTTCTTATGAGATTGATGGTAATAACAGTAAATGTGATTTTTAAAAATATCGTATAATGAAATGGGTCAACATTTGGAAGATCTGCACAACTCAGCAAATTGATATTTTTCAAATAACTAATGCATGATGTTACAAAATCATACAGAGGCTAAAAGATTCATTCAAAGTACAAGACAAACCAATGAACTTCAATGTAAGAGTTTATGAAAATCTCATTAATATAGTGTCAGATTCCACACTACAACTAACATTTAAGAAACTATCACTTGTTGAATTTCAGTGAAATAACAAAGAAGAATATCCAAAATTATGTAAAAACGCAAATGGGGAGTAGATGTAGCTCAAGTGGTTGAGTGCCTGCTTCCCATATACAAGGTCCTGAGTTCAATCCCTGGTACCTTCTTTAAAAAACAAACAAACAAACAAAAACACTATTAAAATATTCCTCCATTTTCTAAGTACATGTGTTTGTGAGGCTATAATTTCTTCTACAGCAGACATGAAAGAGATTTGCAAAAATGTAAAATAATGCCACTCTACTCACTAAATTTTGTTTGGAAAAATGGTTATTCTCTCATAAAATATTATTTGTATAATGGATTTATTATTGCTTTTTAATGAATAAATATTTATAAATTTTCTCAGCTTTAATTTCTAATCTTATAAGCATTGATAAATATAACCTTCATTTTAAAAAGAAGCTTTGGGGCCGGCTCGATAGCCCAGTGGATAGGGCACCGGCATACCACATGGGAGGCCCCGGGTTCAGTTCCCGGGGACCTCTCCTAGCGGGCAGACCGCCTTGAGAATGGCAAGCTGCCATGGGCGGGCCAGAGCCACCGTGGGCAGGGCAAAAAGCTGCCACGGACAGGGCAAAAGCCGCCACAGGCAGGGCAGGTCGCCCACGAATGGAGCACAGTCAGCCACCCGCGAACTGAAAGCCAGCCGTGAATGGACACAGAAGCCGCCCACAAGTGGGGAAAGCCGCGCCTGCGCAGTGACCAGTCTCGGCGTGTTGCCGCAGCGGGGGGGAAGGGGAGATATGTAATAAAATAAATAAATCTTTAAAAAAATAAAAAAATAAAATAAAATAAAAAGAAGCTTTTTGGAGTCCTTAATAATTTGTAAAAGTGTTATAAGGGTCCTGAGACCAAAAAGTTTGAGAATCAATGGTATATATGCAACATTTGATTACTTATTGATTGCCTCTTCCATACACTCCTAGAAAGCAGAAGTTTGTCAGTCGTATTCATTGTTGTATACCTTGTATACTTTGAGCACCTAACAAAATGCCTTGCAAATATCAGGAAATATGAGGTACACATTATATATACTGGTGGGTGTGAGAGTGGAAAGATGCTGAATGAAAACATTCTATTTAGATAATTAGGTGGTTCCAAGTACCACTGACTATAATTTGAAACACATTTGGACATGTTGAGTAGCCAGAGGGCATTTTTGAAGAAGATAATGAAGTGTGGAGAGAGAATGACCAATTCACATAACTAAATTTAAGGTAATAAAATTCAATGTTTTGATACCTAAAAGGTTTAAAAATCATAGTTTCAAAAACTGCTTATCACAAAAAGAATAAAGGAGAGATCAAACCAGAAAAAAGAGTATTAAAATGGGCCGGCTGTATAGCCCAGTGGATAAGGGCGCCGGAATACCACATGGGAGGCCCTGGGTTCGGTTCCCACGGACCTCTCCGAGCGGGCAGACCGCCTTGAGAAAGGTAAGCCGCCGTGGGCAGGGCAAAGCCGCCGTGGGCAAGGCAGAAAGCCGCCACGGGCAGGGCGGAGCCCCCACAGGCATGGCAAGTCACCCGTGAAACACGGAGCTGCCCCCACGAATCACAGAGCCGAGCAGCCCGCAAAACACGGAGCTGTGCTGCCCGCAAAACATGGAGCGGAGCTGCCCATGAAACGGAATGGAGCCACCCACGAGTGGGGTGAGCCACCTGCGCGGAGGGCCAACTCGGCGCATCGCCGCAAAGATGGGGTGAGACAAGAAGCAGACACAGAAGAACACAGAAGAATGGATACACAGCAAGAGCAAGCAGAAAAGGGTGGAGGTGATATGTAACAACAACAACAAAAATCTGATATATTAAAAAAAAAAAAAGATTTATATACCTTACTGTTTCTTGTGTAGACTTCTATCAAAGCATCCAGTTTGTTTACATTTTTTCCTTACCTTGCTCAGGTATGTACTCACTGAAGTCTGGGATGGAATCTGATCCATGTTTTCTTCACGATCAAAGTCTGATATGTGCTTAGCAACTAACTGATACTCATAAATACTGGATGAATGATAATTTGTCACCTTCTAAAGTGATAATTTCTCAGTGAGGTCTCCTCCCAGAATATGCTAAAACCTGCCTCCCCAACCCAGCATTCTCAGTACCCCTTATCCTGCTCTACTCTTTTTTTTTTTTCCTTTGAGCTTTTCCCTTCTAATGTATATACTTTTATTCATTATTGACTGTCTCCTACCACTGGAATGTAAGCTCCCCAAAGGCAGGGCTCTTTATTTGTTTTATTCACTAAAATATCCCAAACACCTAGAATCATGCTAGACAAATAGATGCTCAATAAATATTTGTTGAATGAAGAACGATGATCCATTGATTTCATTATTTAGTATACAGTCCCATTTTTATATTTGGAGTTGAAAATAGGTTGAATTTCCTAAGAAATCCTTATTTTTGTTTAATATCCAATTAAAGCTGCCATAATTGGCACCCTTAAAGATTTATGAATAGTTTTAGCTGAAGTCTCCAAAACTGTCTAGTAAAACAAAGCAAATATTTACAAAAAATGTTTCTCCCCCACAACTTCTGCTTTGACTATCTGAAGCAATACTGTGATTTTTCTTGACAAAGTCAGCACTATATTGGTCAACTGGTTATCTATTCAGTCAAAGTAGACAATGAAACCCAGATGTAGATTAATGGGTTATTTTCAATTCATTCTATAATCATATGTTCCTAAATCACATTATTTCCAGTCAAGGAAAATCTTCACCAAATTTATATGTAATTATATTCTAGTAATTTTTCCTCTGCAAGGAAAAGTTTCTTAACTACTTTAACTCCAGGTTTTAGAGAAGGCATAGTCTTGAACTTCAGAAAAATCAGAATTTCAGTTTTCAATCTTTAAGAATACAATATTGAAGGAGTAGAAAAAAATTTAGGAATAGGATGGTTTCAGAGAACTTACTCAGACATGAATAAGACTGATTTGGCAGAACAGAGACCTGGAAAAGGGAGGGAAGGAGGTGAAAAGGGCTAGGGAAAAAAATGAAAGTAAGAAATGATAAAGACCTAGGCCATAACAGTGACTTAAGGGATGAAGAAAAAGTACAATACAGGGGCCGGCTGTAGCCCAGTTGGTAGGGCGCCGGTTTACCAGATAGGAGGCCCCGGGTTTGGTTACCGGGGCCTCCTCAAGTGGGCAGACTGCCTTGAAAAGGCAAGCCACCGTGGGCAGGGCAAAGCCCCCATGGGCAGGGCAAGCTCACGCCACACAGTGAGCTGACTTGGTGGGTCACCGCACGGGCAGTGTGGGGGAGGGGGGACAAGCAGACACGAAAGAGCACAAGAATGAACACAGCAAGAGCAAGCAGAAAAGGGGGGGGATATGTAATAAATAAAAAATAAATCTTTAAAAAAAAAAGGTACGATACAGAGGACATGGTGACCCATTCCATATAGGGAGAGGGGGAAGAGAAAACTTCTGATTTGGTTAAATGGGTAAATGGAATGATGTTCTACCACACAGGAAATACAAGAGAAAAACAGGTTGGAAGGAAGTGGGTTGCAAAAACTTTTATTATGGATTTGAAGAGTCTCAGATTCAATTAATCCTGAAATTTGGTAAACTATGACCTCCTCAAGAATTCCAATTATCAAAAGTTTTACTGAATTTACTTATTAAACAGTGAGTGCTCAAATATATGTTGCTAGAATATACTCCCTTTCCAGGAAAAGCCAAAAAGTAGAATACACCTGTAATGCATTCTGGGGAAGAGGAGGGAGGTAAGGAAGGAAGAAGGTAATCTTGAGAAGCTGAAACCAAGTATCAGTTCATGAGAAGAAATATTAAACTTCAAAAATACTTTACACTTATTACCAAGGTTAAGAATTGTTCAGAAAGGAAGAAAGGTATTATAGAATCTTTCAACTTCTGAATTAAACAATAAAAGGAAAAAGAAAAAAAATTAATGTTGGAAAATTCAGGAAGAAAACTAAAGCAAAGCAAATAAAATATATCTATAAGAAGAGAATTTGCTATTTAATTCTTTTGTTCCCTTCCAAGGAAAACACAAATAGATGTGACCTAACAAAGTGACCATATAAAGAATATAAAAGAATTCTTTATAATTCTTATTCTTTATAAGACCATATAAAGAATAAGAAACCATTAATGATTGATTTAGGTTACTTTAAATAAAATGCTTACAATGTTTTCTGAAAATGGATGCTATTCCTTATATACTAGGGATAGGGAATTCCTTTAGACTTAAAAAAAAAAAAAGAATGCAGCTATTTCTGCAGGGTATAATATTCCTAATGAACAACCTTTCTAAAGATGTCATTCTTTGCCCTCAGTAGCATTCCAAGGAATTCTGCTCAGAAGTTAAGCTACACCCTACCTTCTCTATATTTAGCCATAAGCTGCTTTTAGCATATCTTCATCTTTCTTTCAAAAAGCATACATTCCCAGCCCAAGACTACAGTATAAATTCCGATATAACCAGAGCATATTCCACAAACTTTAACCCCACTTTGTAAAACACAATCTTGATATAGCAAAATGTCATTAATTAAGTCCTCCCTACAATTTAGGACTTACGTTAATAATAATTTACACAGCCACTATACTTACTAACAATTCATTAAGTACAAAGTGTAAATATATTAAAAGAAATTCTTAATGATGATACATGATGCTTATCAGTTCCCTAAAAAGAAATCTATTAAGCAACAGTGTTAGCTAATTTTTTGTTTCTATACATAAAGCTAGGAAAGAGTCTTTCTTTCCAGATAGCCTATAACTCAAATTTGCTTCTTGGTATCTACCATGAGCTAATTTGTCCACATTACTAAAATTCAACTGTACATTGTGCTTATGGCATTACCTCGATTTATCTCATTAACCTGAAAATGTAAATTCCTAAAAGAAAAGGATTCCATTTGGTTCACACTCAAAAGTTCTGCGAGATGCCTAGAAACTTTCACACAAAGAACTTGGTCAAGAATCTATTTATATACTTCAAAGAGTCATATTCTACTCACAGTCTTCAGATTAAAAATCACTGGCAACTGTGTGTAAAAATCAGACACTTCTTCCCACATATCTGAGTGCTTCTTTTCCAAGCCTCACTAGGTCACTGTGATTCTTAAATAAGACAATATTTTTTCAGGCATCCTTAACAAGCCTGACGCTTCCTTCAGTGGTATAACTCCACATAGTTTTCCTAAACAATCACATTTACTCCTGATAAATCTCAAAGTTACACTTTCAGTCAACAAAATATTTATTGAGGGTGTCCACGTCTATAGTAGGTAGGCACATATAGCCGCGAGAAAGACAAAGACCCTGATTCACCTCCAAGAATGATGTCACCATCCCCCTAGTTACTCTGTCAGAAAGCCAGGGATAATTCTGAACTCCTTTTCTTATCACCATACATCCAGTCATCATGTCTATCACATATATCTTTTATTTATCATCTCTGGGGCATTTCTACAGCTTTTTTTCAAATACTCATCACCTTTCACCAGGATCTCTGCAGTAAATTACAAACTGGGCTCCCTATTTCCAATCTCAGTCCTTTCCAAAGCATCCCACAAACAACTTCCAGCATTCCTTCTGAGGCATAAATATGATAATGACACCTCCCTAATTAAAATATCCAATGCCTCTCCCTAATTTAAAGAAAAGTGTTTTAATCTATCATTCTGGTATATGAGACATTTGATGATCTAACTAGTTCCAGACTCAACTCCAGAATCCTCCCCCTCACTCCCATGTATTCTAAAATACATGCTAAACATGCTACACTTCTTTCAATTCTCAAACAAGTCATCCTCTGCCACAGTTCCAAGCTTTTGCACATACTATTCCCTTTGCCTAGAATGTTTGTCCTTTCTCTGAAGTTCACTATATGTTCTTTCCTTTCACTTCTAACTCTTCCTATCCCTACCTCTCTTTTCATCCTCCAAGACCCACCCACATTATCTCTTCTGTGAGGCTTTCCCTGCCCCCATGAGTTTTCTCTTCTACATTCTCAAAGGCCTCTATAGCATTTACATTGTACTTTAAGTATTTGTTCCCAAACTATGTACCCTGGATATATTACTTAGCTTCCTGAGCCTCCATATCCTCATAACTGTCTCTTGGGATGGTTAAAAGAGTCAAAGAAGAAAATGCCTCCACCAGCTGCTATGATCATTGTAATTCTGGAAAATATTCCCATATTCATTCCGCCTTTTAGACTGAGAGCCCCTGAATACCTCTGAACCTGGTGCCATGCTCAGTGTTTGGCGTTTTCAAGAATCTGATAAGTGTCTATGTTATCTCCAGCCCAAACCCTAGGCTAGAAAAAGCAAGAGAAAAGGGAACTTCAGGAGTACAACAGCATGATTGAAACTTCATAAAATAAAAAAATAATAGCAGCACCTACTATTTTTTGAGCCCTGCTATTTGCCAGACACTATGTTGAGTATTTATATGCATTTTCTCTAACCTTACAAAAATGCTAGAAGTTGATATTGCCATCTTCAACTTACTGATGACCTCGGAGTCCACATTTAGGCTTCTTATTCCTCTGTAAAGCAGGAATAAATGAGAAGATATGTTGATTAGCTTCCCTCAATAAATGAGGCAGTCATAAATAGGAATGAAATTAAATAAGGTACAGGTCAAGTTTGACTCTCTGCCTAAAGCCATACAGGCAACATTCGTAGGGCTTTCTCTGGCCAGTCTTCCAAGCCTCCCACCCACTTGGTGACACACTGCTCACTTCTTAAAATGACTCAAAGATAGATAAAGATGATATGGCAAATGTAGCAAAATGTCAAAATTGGTGGATCTGGGTGTCTGGGGATGGGAAGGTGGGGTGCTGCAGAGGCAGGAAATGCAGATATGTTGGAGTTCTCTGTATGGATTTTGTGTTATTTTTGCAACTATCCTAAATTTGAAATTACTTCAAAATAAAAGGTTTAAGAAAAAAGGAGAAAAAAAAAAAACAACACTATCAGTACCAAATGAAGAGTGCTATCTATACCACAAAGAAGGAGAGAGAACAGCAATGAAGCTAGAGCTGCAGGTGGCTAAGGCATGGTAAAAAGAGAAAAGGAGAAGTCACTGTGGATAAAGGTAACAAGGGAGAAAAGATACAAACAAGCAGCACAATGTAATGAAAACAGCATAAGTCTGAATCCAAGCTCTGTCACCTCCTACACATGTAACCTTGGAGAAACTTAACTCCTCTAGCCTCTGTTCCCTTACCTATAAAATGGGAATAAAAATATCTACCTCATAAAGATGTACAGAGCACATATGAAGATTACAGCATGAAATCCAGCATTAACTGTGCCCTTAATAAATGTTGCTTCCTCTTCACCCCACTTCCTTCTTTTATTCTTCAGAGGCTCACATCAGAATATATTGTAATTACCTTCTACAGAAAAAATTTCAAGTCATCTTCTCCAAGAAAAAAATAAACAAATCTCATTGACACCTATCCCCACTTGACTCCAATCATCACACTGGGTCTCAGGATTTTAAAATATGTGGTAAGAATTCTGCCAACTTCCTTACACTATGCAAATTTTATTCAACTCACACAGTCTACTTTCATGCATACTTTCAGGTACACATTATATGGACCAAAGTAGGGAAATGCCATCATTATATATCTTCATTTACTCTTCACACTAATACCTACCAAGTAATGTACTAACTGGATAAAAAGATTACTTAACAATATGCATCAGCAATTTCTCAGATATTAAGGTTAATGAATGAGTCTAAGACTATTCCCTTTTTCCTTAAGGATAGAAGAAAATGATGACTATGTCAACAACAAAAAACAGACAAAAGACATGAACAAATCACCAAACGCAAAATTATCGTATTAAAATATATTTTTGAGGGGTGCCAAACTGGCAGACTTTTAAAATTATAAACTAAGTGCTGGTGAGAGGTATATCGAAGCAGAGGGGAATACAAACTGGCACAACCTCTCCTGAAAGCAATTTAGGTTGGATTCTTCAAGAGCCTTAAAAATATTTCTGCCCTTTGTTCTAACAATTCTGCTTTTATAAATCTCTCTATCTAAAGGAAATAGAGAGTTGGTTAAAGATTTATGTACAAGGATGTTCAATGCAGTATTATTTAAACTAGAACCTGTGTAATACAGATGAATGGTTGAATATTAATTCATAAAATGAAATATGCAACTATTAATGGAATATTATGTAACTAAAAATGTTTCTTGGAACATTTAGTATCATGGAGAAATGTTCATGATATAATATTAAAATCTGGATAATCTTATTTATACAGAACTTAATTTTTTATAATATACACATATATATCAATACAATGGGAGAATCAGAAGGAAATACACAAACATGTTGCTTCTAATTTTTTTTGAGTGGTAAGATTATGGGTGATTTTCAGTATCATCTTTATACTATTCAATAATTTCCCAATTTTCTACAGTGAACAGATACTAATTTTACTATTTAGAAATTCTAGAAACAGGAGTGGTGGGATAAAAATGTAAATAACAAAAATAAAACTAAATACTACCCATTCTCATTGTAAGTTTGCTAACACTTAGGAATATTATGATTTCAACTATTCAAAGGGGATTTTGAACAGAAAGCAAATTAAGAAGATACCAGTGAGCTTCAACCCTCCTGTAATTATAATACAACAAACTCCCAATACATGCAATTCGGTAGCATTTCCCTTATTATGCCTACTGAAATTATGATACCTAATTAAGAAAATTAGTTATAGCTGATTTACTTCCCTTATTTGAAGTTTGGCAAAGGTTTTTTATTTTTTATTTTTTAAAAGGTTTATTTTATTTATTTATTCCTCCCCCCCTTCCC
>PVKH010007219.1:0-20380 GCA_004027955.1 Chaetophractus vellerosus | reverse complement strand
CTGAGAATTTTGGGCAGTGGACTGAGGAGCAGTTTAGTGAAGAGAGACTTGACTCAAAAACCCATCTGAATGGAAAAACCATCCAGATTGTTTGGGGTCTCTGAGGCTCCTCCAGAGCTCCCAAGAGTGGGGAGTGAGGCCTAAAGCTTGAGTGAGTGACAATGAGAAGTTGAAGACCAGAATATAAAGAGAAAGGTCTGGCAGTAGTGGATAGAGGGGTGATGGAGGTAAAAGTTTTGAAGGGGAGTGGATCATATTCTAGGACTCTGAATGAAAGTGCTAAAATGGTTATAAAAGAGGAAAGAGAAGACATGGGTGATGGTAAGGTAAAAGTCTTAATAAGCCCTTTCAGTTTTGAATGTGCTTTAATAAAAATTTTTGGAGACACTGAACTGAGTGCTGCAATGGCTAAGCATGTAGTCAGAAAAGAAGAGGAAGAGGGAAGGTATCCAAAAAAAGGAGTTTTGCCCATAAGATTAATAGATAAATGAGTCAAAATCAGAGAGCAGAGTGAACCTCACGCAATCTTCGAGAAAGGATAGGGAACTTTCCTAACACAATCTCTGGGATTGGGGATCCTAGGCAAAACAAGAAAAATTGCATAGAAGAAGCAAAGAAAAATCAATATGCCATAAAGAATTAAAGCAACTCTTTACCGTGCTGAATAGATCAGATGCCTAGAGCAAGGTTTCAAGAGTTGAACTTACCAAAAGAGTCCTGAATGGAGTTCAATGGACCCACAAGGTGCAGTTATCTGGGCAGGGATGGCAGGGGTCTGTAGGTAAGGCTTTATTTTGATCCAAGCAGCAACATCATTAGTTGTCAAATGAAAAACAAATTTAGATTTAGTACAGAAAGACTTCAACCAAACTGGTTATTGCAGAGACAGGAACCAGATTATTGGAATAGGAGTAGAGAACTTTTTCAATAGGGGAAATGTTCTGACCATAAAATTTGCAAGTGTATCAAGAATTAAGTAAAAAGATTTTTCTTTCATAGGAAGGAGTAAACAAGACTTAAAAAACAAAACAAAACAGGGGAAGTGTGATACATGTGTCAGGATCAGATAATAAATCAGAGAATGTTTTACCATGAGGCCAGCCTATTTTCTGGGAGAAGACTTTAAGGAGTTGTATGCTGGCTAACGCTGAGAGTGGGCCACATTTCAGGGGCCTAGGAGAAGGAGAAAATCTTAAAGTTTGGTTAGCAAGCGTTTTGTTCCAATTCATCAGTAAGGACTAGCTGCTCAGCTAAACATTTATTAGGTGAGGAATGAGAATCTGGAGGGTCTTTGGCCTTGTAAATAAGGGGTCATCAGTCACATGTGGAAGATAGTTCTTTGCAGAAAGCCATCTTCTGAAACACAAATGGGGAGATTCTTAATCTTTGCTGTTTTCCATGATCACAGGTAAAATTCAGCATTGCTAATGCTTACTGATATGTATATACTGATGAATTATTCTTGTATCTTATATTGTCTGGCAACTCTTCTTGATCTTGTCTTTTCCAAATTTAGTATGCACATTTACAGAATAATAAAACTCTTATGATGTATATTTATTCTAAACTATTTTGGAATCATCAGTTAACCCAAATTTTTGGTCAATCACCTTATAAATGAAAGTTTAATGTTAAGATTTAAGTGTGATTGATATTCTTCAAATGTTATTTAAATCAGAACTATATTGATAGTTCTGTTAAACAGATTTAGATAAAATGAAAAAAAAAACAGCAAACTGAAAAGAAGTTCAGTCTTTTGAGGTTATTACTGTGCAATTAAAATATTTGCATCTTAAAAGAATCATATATATATATATATGTTCAGCCTGAACATTAGCTATCAACAAATTTTAAAAAGGATAAATTCTTTCCTGTTAACTAAGGAGGTTGCTACAAGAAAGGTGGAGGCTCATTTAAAATGTTATAACTCAGAATCAAGGATTAATGCTCCAGTTAGCCACTAAGCCCAATAAGCAACAAATGTGCTAAGAAATGGGCTTTAAGTACATTTCGTCATTATTTGCTCATTATCAAATAAATTTCCAATTTTCATTGTGAAAGAACCATATTTTCGAAGGTGAAAAGAAATATGTCTAGATAACACAGCCTATTTCTATTAATCAATTACTTAAACCACAAACAAACACAAGATATTTTACTGGGAATGTTATTTAAGATCTTTGTAATGATCTGCTTTTACTCAAGGACTTAATTGTTCACATCATTCTCAATCTTCAAGAAAAGTATAAAGAACACTTGCAATTTCATAACTGAAATCATCAAAGCTGTCAGAGTCTCTCAAAATTTTATGCTCTAATATTAGTCTGAATGGCAATGACATCAACTTTTGCAATTCTTCTCATATGGAAATTAATTAAAGACAATCTAATGAATTTAGAAATTTCACTTCTGATCATAATCTGTGACATTTTATGGGCTAACATGGATAAGCATTGCAAAGGAATCATTTGAAACATTCAACTTTATCAGTTAACCATAATTTACTTAAAACCTTCACCTAAAACAGCCATTAAATGACCCAAAACTTTATGAAAAACCCTCCTTGAAAACAAAAGCTGACACTATTAGGAACTAACACAGTAATCGATCCTTAAAGTGTTGATACATAGATTCATTTTTCCAAACTAAAAATATATTTTCTGTATCACTGGATTTTCTTTCACCAGGAAAATTTAAAATAGATTTTCTTAGGAAATCTCCAGAAGGAGACATTTTAAGAGGGAGACTGTTTGCCTTTGGTCCTCAGATCAAATTGTTGATGACACAAAGTCTTTACCCAAGATGACAGAACAAGATTACTTTTATAATATTTCATCTCATTTTTTCCCTGCTTCACAGATATATTACAAATTTGAGTATTTGGGAAACACTTAGCAATTGCTTAAAGTTTTCTCATTATATGCCCGCAAGTTTTTAATTCTTATCCCATTTTTAAACTTCTGGTTATGCTGTGCCATCTAAGGAAGAGTAAAATTTGATTGTACCCACAAGGATAGACATTATTTAAAAAAAAGAAAGAAAATAGAGTGTAGAGAGGGTATGGAGAAATTGGAGCCTAGTGCATTGTTGGTGGGAAAGTAAAATGGCACAGCTACTGTGGAAAGGAATGGACTAGTTTCTCAAAAAATTAAATATAGAATTTCCATATGATCCAGCAATCCCATTTCTAGGTATACACCCCAAAAAAGTGATTACAGAGTTTCAAATATATGCTCATACATCATTGTTTGTGGCAGCATTATTAACAATTGCCAAGGATGGAAACAACTCAGTGCCCAACAACACAAGAATGGATAAACGAAATGTTGTCCATCAGCAATGGACTATTATTAGGTCATAAGAAAGAAAGAAGTTCTGAGACATGCTGCAACATGGAAGAACTTGAAAACATGCTCAGTGAAATAAACAAGACACATGAGGACAAATATTGTATTATGTCACTTAGAAGAGTTTTCTCGAAATAGCAAATCTGCAGACATAAACTAGATAAGAAGTTACCAGGTGCTGAGGGTATAAAGTAAGATAAAGTGTATGTTTGGTGTAGATATGGAGTGTGTGCAAATAAAATTATTTAAGAAACAAAACAAAACTTGATTGTACATTTTCTCAGACCATAGCCACTTCCATAAATCTTTTTGAATGCTGGATTTGTCATCCTGCACATGATCCTGCTGACAAAAGTCTTCATCACTATCTTATAAGCAAGGAAGGTTTTCTTCTACAGGTCCTTTCTGAAAACTTTCTGAAACTTAGAAGATCAACCCAAGTGAATAAAATGCTTTTGCTGAATTTATGGCAACCCTGTCAGCAAATATTTGGCTACAAATATTGGAGCTGTTTCCATTTCAGTAGTCAGTTTGTTTCCTTCAAAGGTGCTCCAGGCTTCTTTGCTGAAACTATACTCATGGAATCTGCCCACCTCGAGGAACTAATAATTGGTTTGCTTATACAAAGCTAACTTTTACTTTCATTCAGAGTAGTTCATGCCCTCCTAGGTAGACATAGGTTTTTACCTGACATATCTCCCACAAACTTAACTTGTATATTGGTAGATTCGGATATTTACAGAAACTTGAATACCTGTCTGTCCAAAGAGCTGTGCCACTCTGAGTGGAACACAAAAGGATGTCTGATATGAGGCTATCACAGGTACCACAGGGAAGTTCTCAGGAGCGATGAGATACTTTCTTTATGTGTTTGTGGGTTCTACTTTTCAAACAGTACAAATTCCACAGCACAAAAGGAGGTCTAATTCTTGTCTCTAATCCAGGAAGAAGTCATATGACACTACTTCTCTCATGACCTGATAAAATAGATTGAATTCATTGACCAAGGTTGTTGTGAGTGCTTCTATAACCATTGACTTCCTCTTGGTTAGCCAAGGGGAGGATTATGCTATTGCAAATACTTATTCTTGCATTTATACAAATACCACCAATCATGTAAAGCTGTATATGATTTAGCAAAAAGGAAAGGTCACCACAGTCTCTAAAACAAGCTCAACTGGAATTTCAGTCATGTTTTTGTAACCTCATTTGTTATTCTAGGAATGAGTTTTCATGGCCTACTAGAAGGTCTAATGATCATTTTATTTCCATTAATTGTCTTTATTGCAGACAGTTAATGTCTCTGGTCTAATGTCTTAATGCAGATGTCATCCCATCATATCAATTTATGCTACGTCACAATGTTCCCAACTAAATATTACAAAAAACTGTCATAGAATATAAGGAATAACATGATAAAGCTGTTCTGATACTGTGTTTACAGGGACAAAAGTCTGTGGAAAAAAAACAGAAATAATTCCAGTTGACTATCAGTTATTGCACTACATCACCCAAGATGTAATTAACACTTTCAAAGTATGTTCATAACATCTGCTCTCTCATGCTCATTGGCCACATCATTTTAAAAGAAATTTTCGAAATATAACTCCTGGAATCATCCATTCAATATTCATGAGCACTATCCAAGTCCCCAAGCCTGTTTTGAACCTAAAGACCCTTAAGATGTGGCAGTGGATATTAAGCATATTTCCTTTCCCGGAAATATATCTTTCTACTCTCACACATAAACGCTTCCTTGCCAGTTAAGAGCATAGTTGTTACCTGGGGAGGGAAAGTAAAAGATTCTTCATGAACATGCAGTTAATTCATTGAAAATGCATATAATATAGATACGGTAATTTTAATTTGCAGACAAATTGCTCTTTTTAGTTGTTTTTCTTTCTTTTCTCTCTTTACCTCTTCTCTATCATCTATCCATTCATATATCCATACATACACCTAGCTTTTCAGCACATATTATTGAGTACTTACTATATACTAAGATCACCAATGAGAAAAACTGAGTTGATAAAAATAAAATAAGTAATTATCTAGTGTGTGATATAAAATATGTTACACTAAAAAAATTAAGGAAAATAGAGCAGGATAAGGCAATCTGCTGTGCCAAAAGAAAAAAACAACATTCATAGGATGCCAAGTAGCCTTCACTGAGAGGGACACATTTGAGCAAAAAGTTGAAAAATATAAAAGTTAGCATTATGGATATTCTGGATAAGAGTTTTCCAAGAAGAAAGAACAGCCAGGAGAAATGCTCCAAGATGAGAGCATGCTGGATGTATAAGTAACCATAAGATGAACTCTAGTACAACACAATGGAGGGGTGAGGATTTTGTGGAAAAATCACATATTGTGTTTTTTTTTTTTTTTTTTTAATTTCCTTGGCTTCGTGTTTGAGAATATGCTGTACCAAAGTACATGTTGAGGCAGAAAACACAGTCTGGGAAAGTTTTGGAGTAATCTATGTCAAAAAAATTGGTGGCTCACATTAGAAGGGGAGGAACAGAGGTGATGAAAAGTTGTTGAGGTGTTGGATATATTTTTAGTTTAATCCAAAGATATATATTTTTTCCAGTTAGTGGGTGAAACTGTGGTATTTGAGCCATGCAGCAGCTATGCACCTTGGACAGGACAGGTGTCCCACCAGAGCCCACTCTCCATGCCACATGGAGCCTTGACCAGGTCCACCATGCCTCTGTATGCTGGACACTGTTCTCCAAGCCTCCAGGACACATGCTCCTTAACCGTGGGACGTTCTAGAGTCCACCTCGCTGGCACTTTCCAGGAACAGCTGCCCCTCCCCAAGATTCAGAAAAATTCAGAAAAGAACTAGGATGAGGGTATAGGGAGAATGTTAACCAATATTTCTGCTCCCTCTTAGATTTTGATCTTGGTCAAGACATTTAAGCTGCATTAATCTTACCTTGATTCTTGTTCAAGTAACATGATATATCAAAAACTTAATACATTATTATTTATGATTAATTCAGTCAATTACCTTTTTTAATCTCCAAGAAAAGATCAACTCAGTATAACATAAACAATAGTTTTATGGGTTGATTAACCTACATAAAAGAGCACATTCTTGAAGAATGTTTACATTCTTATTTGATTATTTGAATTAGAAACCCAAAACAAAGTGATTTGCTCATATGACTCATCATTAATTTAATTTTGATATGTATTTATTTGAAAATCTAGTGTCTTGAGTTTTCTCATGGTTTTAGCTAACTACAAATGGGATTTGCATATAAAATCTCTTAGATGTATTTGAATATAACTGAGTTTTCTCAGTTATATAATGTTTATTTTTAAAATAATAATCATGAGTGATGTGATAATTGTGATGTCAAATAACAAATAAGCAATTTATATCAATAATTTAACTTTCCCTGCCTTAAAAAAGAGTATCGAACTACAAATTAAATGATTCTATGTGCTGTTTCTGGCATAATGCAGTACAAACAAACTGCCATCTGTTCCATTTATAATCATTATAAAAAATAAGGCTTAGGGAGATTCTCATTTTGAATCCTATTTAAGTTATTTAGGGGAAAATTTTCAAGATATTTCATAGATTGAAAAGTATGCATAAGTGGTAATAATGAGCTTGTAACCTAATACAGGCAAAATCTATTTTCATTCATTTTCTCTACAGTAAAAAGGAAAAAATTACATGGCAATGCAACTATTTCAGATTTAATAAATATATGTGCATCTAAACATAATATTTCTTAGCAACTTCTTAAACTATGAAACAGAACATATCTATATCTTCTTTTCTCTGCAATTTTCAGAACATATTTTATTCTCCATGTTTGGTCAGAGTTCAAAATTTACTAAAAAGCACACTAATGGACAGCTAGATGAGGAAATCCAGACCCAGAGATATAAACAAATGTCATACTGTACTCATAGATGCCTTCACATATTGAGTTTACACTACAGTAAACTTCTGCCATCTTTGCACTTAAGAAACGAAAAATTAAGTCAGAGTTTAGAGAGTTACAAAAATCTACCATGAAAAATATATAAAAAGTGGATTCTGTTTTATTAAATATCTAAAAAATTTAATAGTCAAGTTTCTAATTCATTATTCTACATGTCTACTTTGGTTTGCATAAAACTATTTTCTTTTTCTAAGCATATATATTTCTGTTTTCAGATATAGTTACACGATATTATCTTTGTATATATAATAGTCTATATCTATTTCTATATGTCATATACCACCTGTGGCCTCACACACTTCTGTTAGTCTGCATATTCACATATGTGTATGTAACTAGTATGTGTTTCTTTACATTTTAAACACATTATAACACATTTTAATTACCTGTAACCATAAGACCTGCATAAGGAAATTCAGCCAATCCAGCCATGGTATCAGTTCTCCTTCTGCTCAAGTATGAAGCCTCTTCAGTCTAGTCCTAATTTGTTCATTACAGGCTCTTTGGCAAGCAAACACCTAAAAAGCAGCAAAGTAGGAATCAATTTGCAGGCTGGCTTGGAATAAAGACGTCATAATGCACCATACAAATGGATAATTTTTTTGAACTACATAGAATTGCTATGGAAAACATCATATTGAATCTGAATAAGGGCACATGCATTGGAGTGTAGTGGGGTGAGTGAAATTTAGAAAGCTATTAGTCATAAAGCAAGTTGAATGCAGTGCTTTTTTTGCCCTTAATTAGCTGTAATTATAAAACCTCTATATCACCAAACATACACATGCAATGTATTGTTGTTAGTTTGTTTTTCTTTTTCTTTCTTTTTTTTTTTTTTTTAATATTATGCAGGCTTGAGCACTCCTGTATCCTCAACGGTGACTTCTCCAGGATTCAAGGCCTGGAATTCCAAGGCCAGTATCCATCAAAATCTAACCTTTCATTCCATGGCAAACCATTTTAGTGTAACCCAATTCATTAAAACCCAGAGTCTAGGTAACTTAAGAGCTAGTGAAAACAGGAACTCTAAAATCCTGCATATTTCAAATTGTGGCTGGGATTTTGGATTTGAGTTTGTGCATCAATACAAAAACGGCATATCAGATTTTCAAAGGTTTAAGGAAGTATTTCTAGCTATTTAATAATGCAAACCCATCAGTCAAATTATTTAAATTTGAATATGAGCTAAAAATGATAAAATATTATAAAGAAAGTGGCTTAAGCTTCAATTGTTTGGTTTACTATCTATTGCTTTATAATGTTGATTTCCTTTACAAGTTGTTTTCCTTTTACTTCTTTTTAAATATCACAATTTTTAGTGTAAATTTCAAATTAAAGAGGATTTATTATTAATTAAATACATCTAACTGAAAAATTGAGACAGCCTTATAAGACATTATTTTCTAGAGTTTTTATGTGCACATGTAATTCCTATCTGATTACTTGACTGTTGGCACATAAATTCAGCATTACTCTCTGACTTTTATTCAAAGTTATCTCATAATTTTCCTAAATTAATATAGCACATTATCAAGAAATGGTTCTGTTAAAATAGGTTCACTTGAAACACAGTTTTTCTGATGCATAAAAGGCTTTGCATCAATACATAAAAATATATCTTAAAAAATAATATCTATCTAGTGTAAGGGGAATCAAATATATTTATTATAAATACACATAAGTGCATACAATATTTCCTTTGACATTTAATGTTTTATAAGGTCTTATATATATAAATAGAGTTATTAAAACTGTAATAAAAAGATACCATTAAAAGGCGATTAGATTTCAAATTGCAACTTCTTCATATCTGCTGAGCTGTTTTTCAATTACCTTATGTAATATTAGTTACTAATACACATTTGATAGGAAACATGAATTATCTGAAATATAGAAATCAAACATTCCTCCAAAACTAATTATTTAAATGTTATTGTAAAACATATGTTTAGTAGCTCTAAGATTATCTGACTATATCCAGATATTGATTAAAATAATCCCTTAAAAATTAACTGCAAGCATGATATTCCAACCATCTGCCCCATGGGACCTAAGCCCTCTCTCAATTAGAAGCAGAGTGGGCATCACTATCCCAAAATCCTCGAGACTGGGAAATGAACAATGGACTAAAGTAGACTTATTATTATTCTACTATGGACTTACTATTATTCTAGCAAATGAAATAACTCTTATCATTGATGTAAAGGCAGTGTCCACCAAAGGTTCTGTGAAATGGGAGAGGGAAGAATAGGTGTAATATGGGGACATTTTGGGGACATTGGATTTGTTCTACATGACATTGCAGTGATGGATACAGGCCATTGTATATTTTGTCATAACTTACAAAATTGTGCAGGATAGAGTCTGAACTATAGCATAAAGTGGACTCATGGTTAGTAATAATGTTGCAATATGTGTCCATCAATTGTAACAAATGTACGACTAATGAAGGATTTTGCTAATGTGGGAAAGTGAGGGAAGGGGAAGGAGTGGGGCACATGGGAATCCCTTATATGTTTTTATGTAGCATTTATGTAATCTAAAGCTTCTTTAAAAATAAAGCAATTTAATTAAAAAAATTTTAACCTAGAATATGAAAGGTCCCTTCAAAAGTGTGCATAATGACATGAGTAGCTAATATTTACATTAACTAGTTCATTATAAGGTACAAATGCCGTTATACAGATAGAATGTTTTTCTTCTAGATAAAAAAAAGTAAAATATCCTGATAACCAAGAATTGTTTGGAGAACAGAGATTTAGAATGAGGGATAAAAAACATTTATCTTTTTTACACATCTCTGTACTTTTGATGTTTTTTAAACGTGCCTGTGTTACATAGCATATACGAAAGATGAGGGTCTTTTACTTGCCAGTTTTGGATTTTTGAACTGAATAAACCATACTTCAAAAATATTTTAATTTGTACTCTCTTAAAATTAATGGCCTATTCATTATCTGTCTACTATTAAGATAAAGGCAATAAATGACTATTCCTTATATAGGCTATTTTTATTTTTACTGCAATAAAAATTATAATATTAAAATCAGTCTAGAGCAGGTAAGTGGTCCAATTAACTTCATTATGTAAGTCACATGCAGAAAATATGAATAAACTTCTTGGTATCTTTGAAGTTGCATTTACCAAATAGGAAAACTCAGCTTCTTTGAGTATATATGTCTTAGATGAAAATCTATTTTGTTGCCCTTTTTTGATGGAGATAATGGTATAGAAACTGAGTATGAATGTGTTAGGTTAGTTATATGACTGAAATAACATGATATTACTGTTGCTGTGGAACCTACTTAGAATATTTTACATTAACAGTAAAAGACAAAGATAGTAGAGTTAATAAAAGGAACATTAATGTCTACTTTCAAAATTTGAGGAAAAGCTACCTTGGGATTTTATCTCTCAGCAATGAAAATGCTATTTCCTAATCTGAGATAGACATTAAGTTTCGTGATACAACTTTGAAATTTTTCATCATCTATTCACAAGAAAATCAAATATATTTGCAGGGAAGTAAATAGATTTTGTAAAAGGCTGTGTGATCATTGTGAGGGTTTTTCCTACATTATTGAAATTTCCTCTGACAATAATCATTAAACCTGTCTGGATGATAGGCCATGATGGGAAAGCTAACTGGGTAGTTGTCTATACCTTCTGTGCCTGCGCCAGCAGAAAAGCCCAATTTTATACCTGGTATTAATTGGTGTACTGCACAATATTCCATTTGGTTGAAGTTTGACACTATGAAATAAAATCTCCTAAAATATATATCCCTCTGCAAGAAGAAGATGATGGTTGTCTAAGCCCTATATTCTATTTTTCATAGGAGAAAATAAATGAGATTGGGAGAGGTTGCAGGATGGAAAAATGAATATTAATTATATCATTCACAGTTAACTTCTAAGTATTTTAAAGAATATTTGGCCTCCTTTTTAATGTTATTCCTCTCTGCATTTCTTTTCTGACTCTAAACCTCCTTCAAAGATTCTTTTAAGTTAAAAGTAGCCATAGTTACTCCTGTGCTTTTCTTTAAGTTTGCATTTTTCCCTTCCATTACTATTCATTCTTACGTCTTCTTTCCTCCAAATAGAATATAATTTTTTAAGAACCAGACTTATTTTGTACTTTATTTTTATATCACCAGGATTTTATTCTTCACCCCTAACAATGGCCCAATAAAATTTACTTATTAATCTCACAGTAAATGTTTAAGTGCCTTTTTTTTAACCTGAAAGCCTTGAGTCATGTGAATATTCTATGCTAAGAATGTAATTTTTGGTGGGGGAGTCCAGGCCTGTTGTTAACGGCTTTGACCTCTGGAAGCTAGAGAGTAAGGTCAGTTATGTGAGAAGTCAACCATCCCTACATAGGCAATCCCCAATAAAATCTCTGGACACCAAGGCTCAAATGAGTTTCTTTGGTTGGCAATATACATGTGTGTTGTTACACATTATTGCTGGGAATGTTAGGTTCTGTCTCCATGATCTGCTGAGAGAGGACAACTGACAACTGGTGCCTGGTGTCTCTAGGACACTTCTCCATGTGACTTTTTCCATTGCTGGTTCTAATCTGTATTCTTTCCCTGTAACAATCCATGAGTACTATTTTAGTTTGCCAAAGGTCTGCCAATGCAAAGTATCAGAAATATGTTGGCTTTTATAGAGGGAATTTATTTGGGTAAAAGCTTATGTTCCAAGACCACGAAAAGTCCAAACCAAGACATTGTCAGAGATACTTCCTCACCAAAGTCAGCTACTGTTGATCCTGGCGTATTGCCATGTGGTGAAGCAAAGTGGCCACTGATCTCTGCCCATGTATCAGCCATCCCCTCTGGGCTCACCCTTTCCTCTTGAGCTGCTCCATGATCCCAGCTTCTTGGGCCTTTGTGCTTAAGTGATCCTATAGTTCTCTCTCCTGAAATAGGGTTTACTTCCTTCTAGACCTTCTATGTCAGTCTGAGCTCTTCTGCTCTCTTCCCAAGTTCTTCTGTAAGCTCAAGTAAATGGCTCATCTTGCCCCAGGGCCTCAGTGTTTGAGCCTCTCTTTTCTGTCACATGGCGGGATAAAAAATGACAGAGCTCTCTTTTCCCATGTCTGTCTGTCTGAGTGAGTCTGTTAATGTCAGACCCAGCAACAAGGCAGGGACTCAAACTGAGTCATAACTTACTGGTGTAGTCCAATAAAATGCCTGGGAAAATGGATGTGACTCAAGCAGTTGAGATCCAGCCTCCACATGGGTGGTCATGGGTTCAGTTCCTGGTGCCTCCTTAAAAAAAACACAACAAGAAACAACAAGCAAAACAAATGAAAAAACTAAGGGGAGCTGATGTGGCACAGTGGTTGAGCACTGGCTTCCTACATACAAGGTCCTGGGTTCAATCCGCAGCCCTCAGTACCTCAAAAACAAAAAGTAAAAAAAAAAAAAAAAAAAGCTTTACAACAATCTTATCAGTTAATCTAATTAGAGTTCCCTAAACCCCTTTTAATGCAATTGATCAAAGGATATCACACCCAGAAGAATAGATTAGTTTACAAACATAATCTTTCTCTTTTTGGGATTCATAAAATCATCTCAAACTGTGCTATATATAATAGCTTTTCTTCATTCTGTTAGTCATTCTAACAAATCATTGAACCTGAGTTTAGTCTTGGGGAATGCTGAACACATTAATTAATTTAATGAACTTCATTAGTATGCATTCAAGGCTTGATTAAGTGCTTGTTAGAGTGATCTTCCAAAGTGAGAAAGATATCAAGAATCTTATTAGTTCATTGGGAAAAAGAGGGAGAAATATGGGTGTGAAATGTAAAATCATTTCTATATATGTTTGCTGAGGTGAATAGACAAGCATGTGGTGTTCAGTAGAAAATTCATTTGATTTAATAAGTAGTGAAGTTTCAAGGCACAGGGATGGGGTGCTGCTGGATAGGCACATTACGCTGTCTACATGTATAGGTTAACTGAAGAAGTCAGTGAGTATGCTAGATTGTTTGAAAAGAGAAAGCCTGATTGGTGTTAGTTAGAATTTAAAGTGAATAGTAAAATAGAAGATTACCAAATAAGAGAGAAATGTACTAATCCCTGCATGAAATGTTCAGCAAAAGCGTATCAGGAGATTTCACTATTTAGGGATCCAGGATATTTAGAGCTCTTTATTCCACCTTCCTTAAAGTGCGGCCCTCTTTTTCATGATATATGATGGAGTTCTAACCATCCTAACAAGAACAAACCAGCAGCAAGATCAAAGAACGTCAAGAAGTAGTGATAAATGTTAAAATTTATATGCAGTTTTTCTTATTTCTTCAGTCTGAATTTCATCACATTGCCATACTGATATTCAAGGGAGCCTGGAAGATGGCTTCTTTATGTAGTTAGCCATGTGCCCATTCAAAAGCTAGAGGTAATTTACTGAATTTCAAAATGGTGGAATAGGTAGCTTGGCAGACCGTTTAATTAAACAAATATTTAACTAGAAAAAATTATGATTAAACCCGATTAAAGACTCTGGAATTTGTCCTAAGGGTATATAGCAAATGGAGGGAGATACATTGAAGAAAAGCTATTAAGTCTACATTCAAATTGTTTTTTTAGGTAGCATTTAAGTCTTGATCTATTTACCAGTCCATCAACTACCTCCATTTCATGGAATCTTTTCTCTGGGTGTTCTTTCCCAGCAGGTGTGGCTAGGAAGATGGAACACACTCTCTCCCTAGTTACCATTCTGGAACTATGGTTTCACCCTGGGAAAGGCAGGTCACCAATGTTTCTCAACCACCCCAAACACCCTAGCCTCAGGTTGTAGAAATTCTTTTTTGGTGGTGATAATCGATTGAATTATGTATCCTAATTTAGACATGTTCTTAATCTTAAGTCTCATTCCCATTGTAAAAAGGACCCCTTGAAGATTTTATTTTTAGTTAAGATGTGGCACAACTGAATGAGGGTTGACCTTAATCCAGGTTATTGGAGGCCTTATAGAAAGTCAGAAATCAGGGGGAAACTGGAAGAACATAAGGAGAGTGCATCATCAAGTGACAGGAAAGCCAAGAAACCCCAGTGATCACCAACAGTCAACAAGAGAATGCTACAGTTTTCAGGGAAAAAGCAAGACTTACTGATATATTGATAGACTTCTAGACTTTGACCTATGAAGCAAAATATCTTGCTGTTCAAGTCAACCCATTGTAAGGTATCTGTGAGAGCAGCTGAATCTAACTAAAATAGCAGCTGTGGCTGAGAGGACTTATGCTTCCTCCCATCACCCAACGACTATTTATAGGAAAGAAGCTCTATTCTAGGTACTCATATGGCAGAGGTTCCATGCCAGGAAAGTAGAGCCAATAAGATCAGGAGCTCAACCCATCACTCAAGTGCTCATTCATAGAACAGGGCTGTCTCTTCTGGAAAAGTGGGGTATTACCTCAGTACTCAGCACCTGTAAAATGGCACAGAGGTTCTATGCTGGGGGAGAGTCAGCCTAAAGTATGAAGATCTCTGCAGTTCTGCTGGGAGGGTGGGGAAGGAGTGTGTTTTTACTTAAAACAAACGGGGAGATTTTCATGACTAAGTATTATCAAAACCATTGCAGATCTTGGTGAGGGTAATTAAGAGGCTGCTAGTATCTCAATAACGTAGGTAGATACTGTGAAACAAATGAAAAACAGAGCAACCAGGAGTTTAACAGAGAAAACCAGGAAAGAGATAGCCAAGAAAAGTCCTCCTGGATCACAGGCAGTCCTTGAGATCAGAAGTATTGCATGAATGCATTCGATCGCACCCTTGCAGAAGCAATCAGACCAGAACATTAGGTAGACTTGAAAAAAGGGCAGAAACCTCCCTGGCAAAAGAGGCTTAAGCACAATCCTTGACAAAATATTGACTGAAAAATAAACTACTTTGACCTGGGGCAACTCTTAGAAAGTAAGGATTAAAAATATAAAATCACCCACCACTTCTCTAAGAAAAAATAAAATCATCTTTATCCTTGACAGTCTGGAAAACTGCATGACTGCGCTGAGTCCTTTCAGAAGTAATCACAGAATGAAAATCCAGCAACTAGTCCCTGACTGAACATGGAGAAAACACATAATCTCCTTGAACTGTGATATCAGCCTGTAACTTATATGCACATGTGATAGTAAAGTATACAAAATCTAATTGGAGGAGGGGCACAAATTTTGGTCAATAATTGTCTTATGCTGATCCAGGTAACCTCAAGGTAGCCAGACCTAAGGGTAGAAAGAAACAAAAAAATTTGTTTAGGGACAACAGTGACTGTACACTGCAGGGAACATATATTTGACAAAATAAATTAAGCCAAAACACTTAACCTATACACAAACAACAAAGCAACTACAACAATGCATCAACCACCATGGCAGTCAAGGGAGTCTGTATTCAGAGCAGCAACAATATACTATGTAAAATATCCAGTTTTCAATAAAAAATAAGAGACTCATAAA
Organism: Chaetophractus vellerosus; assembly: GCA_004027955.1. Classification (NCBI taxonomy): domain Eukaryota; kingdom Metazoa; phylum Chordata; class Mammalia; order Cingulata; family Chlamyphoridae; genus Chaetophractus; species Chaetophractus vellerosus. Next base: position 4,590 of record PVKH010007219.1, on the reverse strand, counting down.
GAGCTTGGAAAGTGCAAAAGGGTGATGCATACAAAGGGGGAAAAATCAGGTATATAAACTACTTTTAGTCAGGGCTCAGATCTTAGGTTTAGTAGACAAAGACTTCAAACCTATTATGAATTTGTTCACAGGACTAAAAGAAGTAAGTCTGAGTAACTAAGGGAAAGTGCAATGAAAATGTCCCATTAGGGAACCAGCTGTGGCTCAATTGGTAGGGCTCTGGTTTACCACAAGGGAGGCCCCGGGTTCGGTTCCTGGGGCCTCCTGGAGAAGGCAAGCTGCCACGTGGTGAGCTGACTCATCAGGATGGCCCAGCAGGGTGAGACAAGCAGACACAAGAAAACCACAAAAGCAAAATGAACACAGCAAGCACAAGCAGCAAGGGGCGGGGGGGAATATATAAATAAATAAAAATAAAATCTTAAAAAAAAAGTCCCATTAAATAGATAATGTAAATAAAGAAATAGAAATGATAAAAAAACAAATGGAAATTATGGAGTTGAAAAGTATAATAATTGATCTTGAAGGCAGATTCATTGAGATTTTAAAATGTGAAAAACAAATGGAAAAGAAAAATGAAGAGAAATGTGGACATCACTAAGCACACCAATGTATGAGTATTGGGAGTGTTAGAAAAAGAAGAGGGAGAAATAGGGACACAAAAACTCCAAAACCAAAATGGCTGAGATCTTTTAAAATTTGGTGAGAAAATAATCCACCTAACCAAGAGCTCAATGAACTCAAAGTGGGATAAACACAAAGATATGCAAGACCAGACATATCAGAGTAAAAATACCTATAGTTAAAATGAATAGAAAGATCTCAAATCAGTAGCCTAACCTTCCAATGTAAGAAATCAGAAAAAGAACAAATATACTCCTACCTAGTAAATGGAGGGAATAGTAAAGACTAACAGTCAAGAGAAATCATAGGCATAAAACTTAAGCATAAGTGACAAATAGCTGGAATAACTAAGCAACATAAAGAGAATATTCAACTTGCTAAAACTGGGAACAGTAAAAGGAACATGACTTTCAAATATATATATATAAATAAAAAGTATTATAAAAGAATATTATGAACTACAATATGCTGAAAAAATTGATAAAGTGGATAAAGTTAAGACATCTTAACTAGAAGCAAATATCTCTTATGAATATAGATAGAAAATTTCTCAATAAAGTCTTTGCAAACCAAATCCAGCAACATATAAAAGTATTAAACACCATACTGAAGTGGAATTTATTCTAGAAATTCAAGTTTCATTTAATATCTGAAAAATGATTAATGCAATACAGCATATTAATAGAATAAAGGATAAAAACTACATGATCATCTCTAGACACAAACACACAAATGCAGTAGTGAAAATTGTATACCATTTCATGATTAAAAAAAAAACAAACAAAAAATGGCACAGCAATATGAGAATAGAGGAAAACTTCCTCATCCTGATATAGTATATCTATGAAAACTTTCAAATAATATCATATGGAATGGCAAAAGACTTCCCCTCTAAATCAAGAACAAGATAAGGATGTTCACTATCACCACTCTTAGTCAACATTTTACTATAAATTCTTGTCAGGGGAGAGAGAAAGAAATTGCATTCGGAATAGAAAGGAAGAAGAAAAACTTTTATTTTGCAGATGACATATTTATGTGTACAGAAAATCCAAGGAATCCATAAAAAATTAGAACTAATGATTCAGCAAAGTTACAGGATATAAGATCAATATACAAAATTCAATTTAATTTCTATACAATATTAATGAAAACTTAAAAAATGAAATTAAGAAAATAATTCCATATACAACTGCATCAAAATTTATTAGAAATAAGTTTAACAAGACTTTCAAATTGAAAACTACAAAACATTGTTCAAAGAAATCAGAGATGACTTACATAAATGGAAAGAAATCCATTATTCATGGATCAGAAAGGTTAATATTTTTAAAATTTGATCTACACATTTAGTGTAATCCCTTCAAAATCCAAGCTGTCTTTTTTGCAGAAATTGACACGCTAATCCTAAAATTCATTTGTAAATGCCAGAGATAAAGAATAGTCAAGACAATTTTGAAAAAAAAAAGGTGGAGAACTCACACTTGCTGATTTCAAAACTTACTACAAATCTATTATGAATACAATGTGAGACTATAATAATGATAGAAATGTAGGTCAATGAAGCAGAGCTGAGAGTTCAAAAATAAAACTTTACATTTACAGTCAACTGATTTTTGCAAAGGATCACCAGACAGTTAAATTGGGAAAGAACAGTCTTTTAAAAAACATGTTGTCAGAATAATTATATATGCACACGGAAAAAAAAATGAGTTTAGACTACTCACACCATACCCAAAAGATAACAAAAAGGGGGAAATGGTCCTAAATCTAAAAGCTAAAAAGTGAGAAAACTCCTGAAAGTAATCATAGGAAAAATTTTTCACAATTGACAGAAGTAAAAAGATAAGTTGGATTTCATCAAAATTAATAATATTTGTGCTTCAGAGGACAACCACCAAGAAAATGAAAAATCAAACCAGCAAAAAGGAGGAAATATTTTCAATTCATATACTTGATATGGGATTTGCATCCAGAATATATTAAGAACTCTTACAACTTAATAATTAATAAAAAGTTATTCTTATTAAAATGGAAAAAATGACTAGGAATTTCTTTAGAGTAGATAAAAATGTGGTCAATTAACACAAGAAAAGATGCTCTATATCATAAATAACTATGGAAATGCAAATCAAAACCACAGTGGTTTCCATTGACTCCCCCTAGAATGGCTATAATTTTTAAAAAATTGTGAGAATCTGTTGAAATTGAAAAAATGAAACCCTTATTCATTGCTTCTGGGAATATAAACTTGGAAAGCTGTTTGGCAGTTCCTCAAAATGTTAAATATAGAGTCACCCTATGACCCAGCAATTCTACTCCTAGATATATGACCAAGAGATATAAAATATATGCCCATACAATAATTTGTATATGAATGTTCATAACATCATTATTCATAATAGCCAAAAAATGGAAATAACCCTAATGTCTATCATGACTGGGTAAACAAAATATGGCTTATCCTTATAATGGAATATTATTCAGCCATAAAAAAGGAATGAATTACTGATAAATTCTTCAACATGGATAAAATTTGAAAACATACTAATGAAAAAAGTCACAAAATACTACATAGTATATAATTCTATTTATAGGAAATATCCAGAATAGGCAAACATATAGAAACAGAAATTAGATTACAGTTTTTCTAGGGCTTAGGATGGAGAGAATGGAGTCTGACTACTGGTGACTTTGTGGTTTCCTATAGGGGTAATGAAAATATTCTAAACTTAGTGGTGCTTGTTGTACAACTCTGTGAATCTAGTAAAAAAAATTTACACTCTACCTGGTGAAGTTATTGCTTGTGAATTCTATGTCATCAATTTTTTTAAGCTGGAGTTTCTATCACTGCAGTGGAAAAGGAGAACGATATTTAATGGACAATGAGTTTATCTGTTAGAAGCATTTTAATGTGAGAAAACATTTCACAGAAAATAGTGATAGGATAATTTTTTGTCATTCGTATCCCTCAGGTGCATTTATATAATCTAATAGGATTAGATTATTAGATTATCATTATGTATCAGATGGTTTTTGGCTCAATCATCACCTAGTAGGTTTTGTATTCTTCTTTTCCTCAAAGTTATGCACAGTGGATGATAAAGGACAATTTTAGGACATACATAGGTAATATGCATGGTGTAGAAGAGTGAACTTCTTGAACTGTAGACAGAGTTCTATCAAAACTTTTACTTCTAACTACAACAGTTAGTGTGTCCTTTAAATAAATGAAGGAGAAGCATATTATGGTGTCTTCTTTATAGCATTTGTCTGATGATGTAATGAATTATACAATTCTATGTGAACTCATTAAAAAAACATAGCATGTAGTGGGAGCTCAGGTAATGCTTAGAGAATGGAAGCAATTTGGAGCTATATCATTAAAGGCTTTGAATGCCAAATAGTGTTATTGATTGGTTAGCTAGTTTTTAGAAATGTATTTTAGTATTTTATTTAATGTGCATGCTCTATATTTGTAGATAATGGAAAACCTTACATAAGTGAGGAAAATAAGGTAACATGATAAATTTTCTATCTTTGTAAAACCCAAGAAGATAAAGACAGGTTTTGAGATCAATAAGAACTCAAAATAATTTGTTAAACTTTGATAAGCAACCAGACTGGTAGCTGTTTATAACAGCAAACTCTTCAAATCTCATAAGTGGTGGCCATCAATAGAAGCATGCAGAGAGCATCTGCCAAGGACCTGATCTTTTGGCTCTGATGTTCTGCTGAGCTCTATTTATCTTGAAAGAAATCTTGGATGCCTGCTGCTTCTGAATTTTGTTATTTTATGGATAAAATGCAGCTATTTGGGAGATAAAAGTAGTGGGAAGGCTTTGAACACTGCATTCCTGTTTTTAAGAGGCATACCTTGCCATAGTACTAGAGATCAGCATTTATTGATAACTGCACATTCTTTTGAATGCAAGGATAAGGCAGAGGTATGGAAGTTGACAAGAC
>PVKH010007218.1:0-20378 GCA_004027955.1 Chaetophractus vellerosus | reverse complement strand
CTCATATTTTCTTTTTTTTAAAGATACTTAAATCACATAAAAGTTACATTAAAAATTAGATGGGATTCCCATATTGCCTGCTCCCTACACCTCTCACATTTTCCAAAATTAACAACATCTTTCATTACTGTGGTACATTTGTTGCAATTGATGAACATATTTTGGAACATTGCCACTAAGCATGGATTATAGTTTACATTGTAGTGTACACTCTCTCCTGCACCATTTTGTAGGTAATTAAAATCCAGCATTTTCTAATTCTTCATAAACAAAAAGAGACAATTTTCTTCTTCTGAGACATATTATAGCTCACATATATGACCATCAATCACATTACTGTAGACACAACAAAGGGAAAATGTTAATTTTGCCATATTTATAAAATAATAGGATTATTAGAAATGAAGAAATTGTAATTGATAAATTTTATAACTATAATATCTAGCTACAATATTTCCCTGAGTCATGACAGTTTTAAGAGGTTAGATAGTATAGAAAACTCCAAATAAAGCAGCTTCAATTTTCTTTTGTTTTACTATATAAATATAGAGAAGATTGCATATATTTTTATTCCTATTATAATAAAAAGATACTTGGTTTTTAATAAAGATTATATTCCTTCTAATTTTTAAAGAAGAAAGTGCTTGACTTGGAGATGAAAATTTTAAACATTAAATTGTTACTTACTATGTATATCATTATTATTATCTAAAATATTTTAGAAAGCAAAATTAGTTTTCCTAATATATATTTCATAATTTGGGGTCTTATAGACATGAATGGTTCAATGGAGTTTTTTAAATCAATGAAATCTGTAAATAAGCATCAGCATTTTCAGAGGACCATAATACTTATTTTTCTCAATATGAGCATTCTATGAAACAATTTTCTTTGAAATATTTTTAACATAATTTTCCCACAAAATTTAATTTCTACACCTAATTTCACATCCCTCAAGGTTTCTTTTACACCAAAGTCATTTATTTATAAGCGTGACCACGCATAATTCCTGCCACAGAATGTCTCAGATGTGAAAGACATTGACTTACCATTCCTATTCCATTTACTGGAAACAAAACAAAAACTTCAGTTCCCAGTTTCCTTACTGTTATATTGGGACCATATGATTAAGTCTAGGCAAGCCTTAAAATACTTTGGATGTTCCTCCGCAGACCCTCTTTTTTGGCCATCTAACTGCAGAGTATCTTGTGAAGGACTTTATCAAGGAATGGTGAGTCACAAGGTGGAAGGACACTGGATGGCTACATCACCACTTACAAGAAAGCCTGCAGGAGAACAGCCTGATAAACAAAAGATGGTTACGTGAGAAAGGAATGAACTTTCATTGCATGAAACCACATATAGGGTTGTTTGTCATAACAGCTAGCAGTAAGTATCCTAGTGTTCTGTATTAATCAAATGCTACAAAAATTCTTGATTTGTTGTGTGCATTTGTGTGAGCTTACTATCAACTTCTTTAATTACATAAATGTAATGTTTTATTGAAGCATATTTAAATTAGAATCTTAGCACTACTAAGGAAAAAAACACCAAAATTTTGAAGGAAATATAGCGCGACCAGTAACCATCAATATTTATAATTGGCATGTGATCTTGGAGGCCCACAATAGCATCCAAAAAGTGAGTGAACATATGTATATTTATGGCCTCTTACATGGACGGTTGTTAGGGCATCTACATATGGATGCAGTGTGTTGTGTGAGAGCAGATGCCCAGAAAACATTTTTACTGTAGTATCCATAATATTTTATCCAGTGGCGGTATTTAACAGGTGCTTAAAAACACCTAAATAAATGAGAAAATAATTTGCGTAACTGATAATTTGCTTGCTATATTGCATAACCAACATTAATCTGGATTTCTTCCAGAAAAGATGAATCCTTGCAGTGCTTTTCTTATAATTGCAATTTCTCCTCAAACGTCGGTCACATAGGAAAAATGTTTGAGGTTTGACAGCTGCTATTATCAGTGCCACCCATAGAGGGCAGCACAGTACACTGAGTGAAGTACCATCTCTGCTGCAGTTCAACAAAACCACTGGCCCTCTTGAGGCAGCACCCTTTTCAAGTTGATGGAAGGAGACCAGTCAAAGGAGCAGTCAAGCTAATACACGTAAATGTTTAAAATATGTGAATTGATGCACTGGTTTTTACTCTGATGTATGAACGTGTTAACACATGGAGATGAGGGGAGAGATTAAAGGAATTAACACCTAGTCATTTAAAATGTTTCAAGTGAAAATGAAATAGTATGCATATATTGATAACAATATGATTAACTATTAATTTAAACCTACCCTCACTGAGGACATAAGGATGGAAATAGTCAAGTAAAACATTTTTTCTGAGGATAAAAATGAAACAAAGAATGAAAAACTCAAAAACCCTTTTTTAAGTTTTCATGACGTAAGAATATTTTAATATTTTAAACAACATAATGCTATATATATAAACCTCTTCTAAACTATGGAATAATTAATGAAAATAATGCTCTTTTACAGAAGTTTTTAAACAAACTGGACATACCCATTTCAATATGACTAATCAGCAGCTTCTCTGTGTGCTTTTCAGCTTAGCCTCTGCATTTCAAATATCGAATCTCTTTGTGAAACAGTTGCTCCATAGGTATTTTCTGTGTTTATGCAAAGGGAAATTCTCTGACCTTGCATTATTTGAGACTTGCTATTTCAGTTTGTTTTTGTTGTTTTTAATAATGTTATATAAAAACTCTAATAGTCTGCACAAATTAAATTTTTAATCTGAACTCCTTGCCCAAGCCATATTCATCTATAGTCAAGGTCATCACCAACTCAGCAACAAAAGCAATTTTTGTTCTTATCCATGCTTATAAATTCTTTTAATAATATTGACCTTCCTTAGAATTTTCTATTTACTATATAATCGAACTCTTTGCTACTTTATCACTTATATTGCCCAGTAGAAGCATATTGCATGGAAAATAAGTTTTGGGTTACATAAAGGCAAATCTACAACTGCAGTTTTATTCATTCTAAAGTGTCAGGCATATGTGTCTGCTTAAAACCTCAGGCTATGGAGTGTTAGGTTCCTGAGAACTTAGAGCAGTGGAAATGAAGTTATTCAGGAGATTATTGAAAAAGGATTAGTGGTAAAATTAAGCAGAATTATGTGCCTGTGTATCTGCTTCATTACTTTGCACTCTTGACTGCCTGAATGACAAAGATAACCTCTCTGCACTGTGCTTCATTAAACTATTCAGTAATCCAGAGTGCTCCCTCTTTTTTTTCAATTAGTGAAGCAGCAAAAAGTATGATGGCTTTTTGGATTTTCCTCACCTGTACAAAAGGAAATCATTGCATATAAGCCCAGTTTATCATTAACAGCAGTTTTTACACAGATAATTAGTTACCAGTTTGTAAACTTATAAAATGGCAATTCTATTTACTAGAATTGCCATTAAATCCAATATCTGGAAATAGTTTGCATTGTTCTCCTTTTGTTTCTGGAGGGGAACACTCAAGAAAATAAGCCCTAAACACCTGCTGCCAAAAGCAAAACTAGATGAACCAGAAACGTGAGAAAGGAAAAAGAAAAAGAAAATTAAAAACTAGGTTAAATTACATACAATGGAGAGAACATAGCATTAACTTGCTCTCTTTGATTAATCCATATAACCACACACTTTCTTTAGCTGTGGTAATTGGGATCAATAATCCAGAAGCATGCTCATTCAGGGAAGTTGTACCAAGCAATTCTTGGAGTTAGTGGCTTTGAAATTATCCCATTATCCACATGTTTTGTGTACAAAAAGACAATACAACAGGAAATAATTACATAAGCTAAATATTACAGTTAATAAAAATTTGATTCAGAACGTGTCTGTATAAATAAAATTCTAATATAGATCATTAGAATTCTAGAAATTAGTGGTATTTATGTTTTATTGGGTAGTCATTATATACATTTTTATTAATTAAAGATAAATATTTTATTTGGCATTTTCCCTCACTACTTTGTTTCTCCTTCACTCCTATGTTGAAAACTTAGACTCATACAAATTAATGCAAAGCACTTCCATCATTTTATCCTGCCGAGTAGTTAAAAATCCTAGAGACTTCTTGGATTCAAAGTCTAAGATCAGCAGCTTTTTTTATGTTTTTTAACTTATTAAGAGTTAACATTACAAAGAATTTCTAAAGGAAGCTATTTTCCAGGTGGTTTACATGTAGCATCTGCTAAGGACTGGTTTAGTTACCCAAAACAGAAAGCCAAATTAGAGATACTTAAGCACCATAAAGAACACAAAAGAATTTCACAGGTAGGCAATACAAGATTGGTGATTGTTCATCTTTCTTGAGGTTTGACTTCTTTTGTCCTCCTGGTTTTGAGAAGTGCTTGTTCTTCCAGGTATTAAATGAGTATTCTTTGTGGGAATTTCTGCATCTAACAAGTTTGCAAGTCTTCTAAACAGAGAATGGATAAACGGATCCAATAGCAATATCTGACATACACAGGTTGACTCATTTAATCCTCTGATCTATCCTACAAAGTAAGTGTTATTATAACCCTCATTTTGTAGAAGAGGTAACTAAGGCAGGTAGAGATTAAGTTACATAAGGGCACAGAGTGTGCCTACCATCTTTCCCTCCACCAATTTCTTTGCATTTTCTCCTTTGTATCTACATAATGGGTTCCTTTTAGCTTTATTTGGAAAACTTCTGACAAACTTTTCTTCATAGTTATGGAAAAGGCCTTTTAAAATGACATTCATTCATTCGTTTGTAGTAAGCATCACATGTGTGAACTGATATGTTAATCCATGTATCTCAAAGAGTTTCATCTTATCTTCTCATACCAAAAGGTTGGCAATTTGAGAGATACTATGAACATCATGGTACCTGACAAACTCAAAAAAGCTAATGTGGCCAGCAGCAGCAGCTCAAAGACACCAAAAGAGAAAGATTTCCATTACAATTATAAATCAATCACACGCCCATCAATGGAAAGCAGAAGGTAGATCAACACCATCTGCAGTTGAATGATGCTAACCACAGATGGGGAGTTAGAGTAAAATTACAGTAGTTAATATATTGAGTTGAGCAGTTTTAATATCTGAGATGAGGCTCTATTTTATGTGTTAAATGGAATATAGGAATAAATAGGATGGTCTACCAGAGCATGAAAAAAGCATACCCATGAAATAAATGTTTAAAAGGGTAGTGAGAGATAAAATACAGCTTTTTATTATATCCAACACATTTATTTTTCCAAAAATTTGCACAATATTTTACATTTTCACATTACTTTTCTAACAATTTTTTGTTTGTTTTTGTTTTTTTTTAGGAGGTACCAGGGATTGAACCTGGAACTTCATACATGGGAAGCAGGCACTCAACCACTAAACTGCACCTGCTCCCCTAAAATTTTTAAACTAGTTCTTATCATTGATAAATCTACATAACTTCTCTTTGATGGAGATTTTACCTTATACTGTTTACAATTATTTTAGTTATTTTTTCATTGTAAGCTTAAACTCAATTTTTCTAAATTTTATGATTGATATTGTTTTCTTCTGTGTGTTTTTTCATACTGATTTCAAGTTAAAATTTATTACTCTACCAGAGACCTGATAAGCAAATTTATTTCAATAATTTGGAAAATTACTTAATAATTTGCTCTACTTTATTCTTAGGATAGAAACAGTTTCATAGATTCATTTGTGATTACTAGGGCTATCTTTTCTCTTTGCTGTGAGTTTTTAAAAAGGGGATGGGAGGTATGCCACTTTCGTATTCATCTGGTAAAAACTTTTTATGAAGTTAAACTTTCCTGATTTTCTTCTGTCAGTCACATGAAGTGTGAACAAGGTAACCTATTGGGAAGCTAGGAGAAAACGCCTTTATGTACTTTTATTGTACTGCTTAGATCTTCTTTATCCCTAGGATTTTTTGTCTGTTTTATCACCTATTGAAAGAAGTGTATTAAAGTCTTCCCACTGTGATTATGAATTTTTTTCTTTGCCTTTTAGTGCTTCTTATTTTACAGTCATGCTATTGGATGCACACAGATTTAGACTTGAGAAATCTCCTTGTAGCTATTACCCATTAATCACTATGAAATGCCCCTCAGCTGGCCTAGTAATGTTTTTAACCTTCAAGTATTCTCTGTCTGATAATACTATAGATGCACCAGCTCTCTTTTGATTATTGTTTGCAAGTCAACCTTTTCAATCATTTGACTATCAAAATCTTTGCATTCTCTTTTTTACTTCATTTTGTATATTTAATAATTGAAAATATAAACAATTAAAAACTAAAAAGTAAACACACATGAATAAATATATACATTTCTCAATTAAATGTACTGGATACATATAAAAAATTTTGAATCAAACAATATGCTACACAATACATTTGGTTCATAGTGACACATTCATACAGTATTCATCCTTTTGTGTCTGGCTTGCTTTGCTCAACATAATGTCCTCCAGGTTCATCCATGTTGTCTGTCATATGCTTTATGACTTCATTTCTTCTTACAACTGCAAAATATTCCATTGTGTGAATAGACCACAGTTTGTTTATCCATTCGTCTGTTGATGAACACCTGGATTGTTTCCGCCTTTTGGCAATCATGAATAATGTTGCTATGAACATCAGTGTGCAGATGTCTGCTTGTGTCACTGCTCTCAGTTCTTCTGGGTATACACCCAGTAGTGGTATGGCCGGGTCACATGGCAAGTCTATATTCAACTTCTTTAGGAAATGCCAAAAGTTCTCCACAGTGGCTATACCATTCTGCATTCCCACCAACATTGAATAAGTGTTCCTATTTCTCCACATCCTCTCCAACACTTGTAGCTCTTTGTCTTTTTAATAGTGGCCATTCTGATAGGTGTGAAATGATAGCTCATTGTAGTTTTGATTTGCATTTCCCTAACCATGACTAATGTTGAGCATTTCTTTATGTGATTTTTTGCCATTTGTATTTCTTCTTTGGAGAAATGTCTATTCAAGTTTTTTGCCCATTTTAAAATTGGGTCTTTGTCTTTTCATTGTTGAGTTGTAACATCTTTTTATATATCCTGGATATTAAACCCTTACCAGATACGTCATTTCCAAATATTTTTTCCCATTCAGTTGGCTGCCTTTTCACCCTTTTGACAAAATCCTGTGAGGTGCAAAAGTGTTTAATTTTGAGGACGTCCCATTTATCTAATTTTTCTTTTGTTGCACATGCTTTGGGTATAAGGTCCAAGAAGCTACCACCTACTACAAGGTCTTGAAGGTATTTCCCTACATTTTCTTCTAGTAGTTCTATGGTCCTCGTTTTTATATTAAGATCTTTAATCCATTTTGAGTTGATTCTTGTATAGGGGGTGAGATAGGGGTCATCTTTCATTCTTTTGGTTATAGATATCCAGTTCTCCCAACACCATTTGTTGAAGAGACTGTTTTTTTCCCATTAGCATGGACTTGGTAGGTTTGTCAAAAACCAGTTGACTGTATAGGTGAGGATTTATTTCTGTGTTATCAATTCTATTCCAGTGATTGATGTGTCTATATCTATACCAGTACCATGCTGTTTTGAGCACTATAGTTTTGTAATATGTTTCAAGGCCAGGCAATGAAATTCCTCCCATTTTGCTCTTCTTTTTTAGAATGCTTTTGGCTATTTGGGAGCACTTACCCTTCCAGATGAATTTGATAATTTACCTTCTCTAATTCTGTAAAGTAAGCTGTTGGGATTTTAATTGCTATTGCATTAAATCTATAAATCAGTTTGGGTAAGATTGACATCTTCACAATATTTATTGAATCCAATCCATGAACACGGAATATCTTTCCATTTATTTAGGTCTTTTAAAATTTCTTTTAGCATTATTTTGTAGTTTTCTGCATATAGGTCCTGTACTCCTTTGGTTAAATTAACTCCTAGGTATTTGAGTCTTTTTGTTGCTATTGAGAATGGAATTTAAGAAAGAATAGCAGAAAGGATAACCAAAAGAGTAAAAAGACAGACAAAAACAAGATGACATATGAAAAACAGAGAATAAAATAGAGGAAGTAAATAGTGCATTTACAGTAATATCATTGAATGTGAATGGATTAAACTCCCCAATCAAAAGATACAGGCTGATAGAATGGATTAAAAAAAAAAAAAACATGAGCCATCCATATGTTGCTTACAAGAAACTTACATTAGACCCAGGGATACAAACCGGCTGAAAGTAAAAGGTTGGAAAAAGATACTCCACTCAAACCCAGAAAACAGCAGGGGTAGCTATACTAATATCAGACAAAACAGACTTTAAATGCAAAAAAAAAATCATAAAAGATACAGGAGGCCATTATATATTAATAAAAGGGCAGATCCACCAGGAAGATATGACAGTCATACGTATCTACGCAACTAACCCGGGTGCCCCAAAATATATGAGACAATCTCTGGCAAAACTGAAGGGAGAAATAGACATTTCTACAATAATCGTTGAAGATTTCAACACCCCACTCACATCATTAGATAGAACTAGACAGAAGATCAACAAGGAAACGGAGAACTTGAACAATATAATAAACAAGTTAGACTTAACAGACATACACAGATCACTGCATCCAAACTCAGCGGGTTATATGTTTTCCTCAAGTGCCCATGGATCTTTCTCCAGGATAGACCACAATTTAGGTCACAATGCAGCTCTCAATAAATATACAAAGATTGAATTTATACAAAGCACCTTCTCAGATCATAATGGAATGAAACTAGAAATCAATAATAGACAGGAAAAAAGTAAATTCATAAATGTGTAGAGACTGAACAACACACTCATAAATAATCAGTTGGTCAAAGAAGGAATAGCAAGTGAAATCAGTAAATATATTGAGACAAATGAAGACAAGAACACAGCATATCAAAACTTATGGGATACAGCAAAGGCAGTCTTGAGAGGGGAATTTATAGCCCTAAATGCCTATATTAAAAAATAAGAAAGAGCCCAACTCAAAGATTTAACTGAACAACTAGAGAAACTAGAAAAAGAACAGCAAACCAATCCCAAAGTAAGCAGAAATAAAGAAATAATAAAGATTAGAGCAGAAATAAATGAAAATGAGAACAGAAAAGCAATAGAGAAAATCAACAAAACCAAAAGCTGGTTCTTTGAGAAGATCAATAAAATTGACACAACCCTAGCTAGACTAACAAAGAAAAAAAAATAGAGAAGATGCAAATAAATACAATCAGAAATGAAAAGGGGGAAGTTACAAATGACTCCACAGAAATAAAAAGAATCATAAGAGGATATTATGAGAAATTGTATGCCAACGAACTACACAACCTACATGAAATGGACAAATTCCTAGAAATGCACAACCAACCTACAGTGATGCTACAAGAAATACAAGAACTTAACAAGGAGATTTAAGGAGATGGAATCTGTCATCAAAATCCCCCAGTAAAGAAAAGTCCAGGACAAGATGGTTTAACAGGTAACTTCTGCCAAGCATTTTGAAAAGAATTAACAGCAATCCTGTTTAAACTCTTCCAAAAAAATTGAAGAGGAGGGAAAATTACCCAACACATTTTATGAAGACAACTCACCCTAATACCAAAGCCAGATAAAGACTCTATAAGAAAAGAAAATTACAGACCAATCTCTCTAATGAACATAGATGCAAAAATTCTTAACAAAATACTTGCAAATCGAATCCAACAACATATCAAAAGAGTTATACAACATGACCAAGTGGGATTTATTCCTGGTATGCAAGGCTGATTCAACATAAGAAAATCAATCAATGTAATACACCACATTAACAAATTGAAGGAAGAAAAAACACATGATCATCTCCATGGATGTAGAAAAGGCATTTGACAAAATCCAGCATCCTTTTTTGATAAAAACACTTCAAAAGATAGGAATAGGAGGAAAGTTCCTCAATATGATAAAAGGCCTATATGAAAAACCCACAGTCAACATCATACTCAATGGGGCAATGTTGAAAGCTTTCCCTCTAAGATCAGGAACAAGACAAGGGTACCCACTGTCACCATTGTTATTCAATGTTGTACTAGAAGTTCTAGCTAGGATAATTAGACAAGAAAAAAAATTAAAGGCATCCAAATAGGAAAAGAGGAAGTAAAACTCTCACTGTTTGTGGATGACATGATCCTGTACTTAGAAAATCCTGAAGTACCCCTGACAAAGCTACTTGAGCTAATAAATGAGTTCAGCAAAGTGACAGGATACAAGATCAACATGCAAAAATCAGTGATGTTTTTGTACATTAGTTCTTTGCATTCTTATATTTTATATTTTTCTCTTTTAATCTGTGTGTACTTGGGACAGCTTTATGAGAATATCTTAATCTTTCCTCTGGACTATTGGCTCATTTACTTTTTCTCAGCAAAGTAAACAACAAAACATTTGCATATATATTTTTACAAATCAATGGTATTCGGTACTCACATAGTTGTGTCTTCATCACTTCAATCATTCTTAGAACATTTTCATTATAAATTAATCATAATAATAAACAAAAACAAACAAAACTCATCATATCTCAGTCTCTCTGTGCTTCTCCTGCTGTACATGCTGCAATTCTGTTTGTCTCTCTAGTTTATTTGTACTTATATTTTGTAAAAACAGTCATATGCAATACCACCCATATTTATGCTTTATATGAGGTTTGACTGTAAGTCCCATGTTACATTTTTTAGCTTTCCTTCTAGTAATATAAATGACCTTAGACTTACACTTTCAACCACTGCCATTCCCATATAATAGCACTGCTAGTTACAAACACTATCATGTGCTTTCACCATTTCTATTCATTTCCAAAGATTTACAATCAACCTTTTTACCAGTTCTGCACAGATTAACACTCAGATTTCTATTCTCTACTTTCATTCTATTTTCCGGTGACCTATGTATAATTATCAACTCCATGAGTTTACACAATGTATTTAATTCACAATAATACAGTCACACAGTATTTGTCCTTTTGTGTCTGGCTTGCTACACTCAACATAATGTCCTCCACATTCATCCATGTTGTCATATGCCTCACGACTTAATTTCTTCTTACTGCTGCATAATATCACACCCTGTGTTTATACCACAATTTGCTAATCCATTCATCAGTGATGGACACCTGGGTTGTTTCCACATTTTAACAATCTTGAATAATGCCACTATGAACATTAGTGTGCAGATGTCTCTTCATGTCAATAATCTCAGTTCGTCTGGGTATATACTTAGTAATGGTATTGCCAAGTCAACTTCCTTGGGAAGTGCCAAAGAGTCCTTTACAGTGGGTATACCATTCTACACTCACACCAACAGGGAATAAGCATTAAAATCTCTCCACAGCCTCTCTAACATTTACAGTTTTATGACATTTCAATACCGTCTAGTCTAAAGGGTGTGAAATGATATCCCAGCTAGTTTTGATCTCTAATTGCTAGAGATGTTGAACATTTTTTCATGTGTTTTTTGCCATTTATATTTCTTCTTTGGACAATTGTTTTTTCAAGTCTATTGCCCATTTTTTAATTGGTTAGTTTGTCTTTTTATTGTTGAATTAGAAGATCTCTTTATATATCATGGATATTAAACCCTAATCAGATATGTGATTGCCAAATATTTTCTCCCATTGAGTCGGCTGCCTTTTCATCCTTTTGGCAAGTTCTTTGAGGTGCAAAAGTGTTTCATTTTGAGGAGGTTCAATTTATCTATTTTTTTTTCTTTTGCTGCTTGTGCTTTGGGTGTTGGATGTTTTCCTATATTTTCTTCTAGGAGTCTTATGATTATTGTTTTTATATTTAGGTCCCACATCCATTTTCAGTTAAGTTTTGTGTGAGGTGTGAGATAAGGGTACTATTTCTTTCTCTTTCATATGGCCATCCAATTCTCCCAGCAACATTTGTTGAATACACTTTTCTGTCCCAGCTGGGAGGACTTGACAGCCTTGTTAAACTCACTTGACTATAGATTTGAGGATCTATTTCTGTGTTCTGTATTTGATTCCATTGACCAATCTGTCTGTCTTTAAGCCATTAACATGCTGTTTTTACTACTGTAGCTAAGTAACATGCTTTAAAGTGAGGAAGTGAGAGTCCCCCAACTTTGTTCTACTTTTTAAAGATATTTTTTTGGATATTCAGGACCACTTACCTTTCAAATTAAATTTGATAATTGGATTTTCCATTTCTTTAAGGAAGCCTATTGTAATTTTTATTAGGATTGTGTTTAATCTGTAAATCAGTTTGGGTAAAATTTACATTTTTATGATATTTAGTCTTCCAATCCATGTACTGAGAATGTCCTTCCATTTACTTAAGTACAAGTCCTTTATGTCCTCTGTTAATTTTATTCATAAGTATTTGATTATTTTAGTTGTTATTATAAGTGGAATTTTTTTCTGATTCCCTCCCTAGATTGCACATCAGTTGTGTTTAGAAACATTGTTGATTTTTGTGAATTAATCTTGGATCCTGCCAGTTTGCTGAACTCATCTATTACTTCTAGTAGCTTTCTTGTGGGTTTTACAAGATTTTCTAGCTATAGGATCATATCATCCTTTCCTATTTGGGTACCTTTAATTTCTTTATCTAGACTAATTGTTCTAACTAGAACTTCTAGCACAATATTGAATAACAATGTTGACAGTGGGCATCCATATCTTGTTCCTGATCTCAGTGGGAAAGCTTTCTATCTTTCAACATTGAGTACAATTCTAGCTGTAGGTTTTTCATATACACACTTTACCATATTGAGAAAGCTTCCTTCTATCCGTATCTACTGAAGTGTTTTTATCAAGAAAGGCTGCTGTGTTTTGTCAAATGCCATTTCTACATCAATAGAGAGGATCATGTGATTTTTCTTCTTCAATTTATCAATGTAGTTTATTGTACTAATTGATTTTCTTGTGTTGAACCACCCTTGCATACCTGGGATAAAACCCACTTGATTGTGGTGTAAAATCCTTTTTAATGTGCTTTAGGATTCTGTTTGCAAGATTTTGTTGAGGATTTTTGCCTCTATATTCATTAAAGATATTGGTTTGTAATTTTCTTTTCTTTCCTTTTTTGTGGTATCTGTATCTGGTTTTGGTATTTGAGTGATGCTGGCTTCATAGAATGAGTTTGGTAGTGTTCTTTCCTATTGGAGTTATTTTGGAAAACCTTGAGCAAGAATGGTATTAGTTCACCTTTGAATGATTGGTAAAATTCACCTGTAAAGCCATCTGGTCCTGGTTTGTTGAGGTCTTCTTTTCATTGAGGGTCAGTATAGATGGCTTGTGTATTTCCATCTCATCTACATTGTTTAGATTTTGGATTCAGTTGTTCATTGTATCCTCTTATGTCTCTTGTTTTGCAGGGGTCAGTGATAATGGCCCTCCTCTCATTTTTTATTTTATTTATTTGTGTATTTTCTCTTTTTTTCTTTGTCAGGTTAACTAAGTGTTTGCCAAATTTGTTATACTTCTGTAAGAACCAATTTAAGGTTTTGTTGTTTCTATTATTTCTTTACATATTTTACTGTTTTATTGTCATTTACTTTTAATGTAATTAATATAGGTGAATTTATTTCTAACATTGCACTATATTTTTTCTATTTGATTTGAGTTTCATCCACTGTCTCTCTTTTCTTTCTTTCTTTTAAGTAATCAAATGATTACTATTATTCCATTTTTTCCCTATATGTACATTCTTTGACTATTCATTTAGTGGATTCCTTCACATTAGCATGGACATTGTTGAATTATTCGAGTCTAATAAAGTGATTATTGGGACTGGCTGTATAGCCCAGTGGATAGGGCACCAGTACACCACATGGGGGGCCCCGGGTTCGGTTCCCAGGGACCTCTCCGAGCAGGCAGATGGCCTTGAGAAAGGCAAGCTGCCATGGGCAAGGCAAAAAGCTGCCATGGGCAGGGTGGAGCCGCCATGGGCAGGGCAAGTCGCCCACGAAACACGGAGCTGAGCAGCCACGAATCATGGAGCCAAGCAGCCCACAAAACATGGAGCTGTACACGGAGCTGAGCCACCCATGAAACACAGAGCTGAGCTGCCTGTGAGATGGAACGGAGCCACCCACGGGCAGGGCAAGCGGCCTGCGCAGAGGGCTGACTCGGTGTGTCGCCACAAAACAGGGGGACAAAAGAAGTGGACATAGAAGAACACAGAAAAATGAACACACAGCAAGAGCAAGCAGAAAGGGGGGGATTTGCAACAAAAAAATAAATAAATAAAGTGATTGTGATTGTTTTCTTCAGAAAACATTTTATCTATATCTATCTATGTATCTATCTATCCATCTATCTATCTATCTATTGAGAGACATATGCCAACACCCTGCATATTAGTTTTGGTTACTGTTTTCATGTTAATATTGTTATGTATAGCTAATAATCTATCAGGATTCACTCAAAATCATGCATAATTACCTTTTTCTTCATCTATATTCCATCCTGCAATTCAGTGTTTCCCATCAGATTATTTACATTCTGCATGAAAAATTTTATTATTATTTCTTTAGGTGCACTTTTGCTAGTAACAAATTTTCTCCATTTTTAATTTTATTTTCTGAACTAAATTTTATTTCACTTTAATTTTTAAAAATTTATTGAAGTATATCACTCATACATGAACATACATAAACAATAAGTGTATAGTAATAGTTGTGAACTTATCAAACAAACATACATTACATCATATAGGGCTCTCATACCTCACCCTACCACCAATAACTTCCATTGTTGTGAAACATTTTTAACTAATGATTAAATAGCATCCTCAAAATATTACTACTAAACAAATATTTTCTCCCAACTCAACCTACTATTATGATTTTTATATCATTTATATATGAAAATACATAAACAATAAGTGTATAGTAAAAGTTATGAACTTAAAAAGCAAACGTTCATAACATCATACAAGGGTCCCATACATCAACCCTCCACCAACACCTTGCATTGTCGTGAGATATTTGTTTTAAATTATGAAAGACTATTGTCAAAATCTTACTACAAAGTATAGTCCTTATCTTACATTTGGTGTATTTTTCCCCCAACCCACCCTATTATTATTTTTTAAATATATTTTTATGATAGAACTTGTAAACTTACAAAACAATCATCCACATGTACAGAATTCCCAAACAACATTCCTCTATCAACACACCACTCCCTGGTGGAATATTTGTTACAGATTATGAGATAATATCGTCCAATTATTACCAGGTCCACAGTGTACATTTGGCACACTTTTTCCATACTCCCCCATTATCAACACATTACATCTTTGGCATAGATGCAAGAATATTACATTATTACTGTTAACCACACTCCATAGGTCACTCCAGTTGTATTTTTCCCATGCTTCTCCATGTTCCCACCACTCTGCAATACTGATGTACATCTGCTCTAGCTCCCAAAGGACACTCTTGAGTCTGTACCATCAACCACGATTCTCATCCACCTCTGGGTGTACTGTGCTATTCAGTTCCTAGATTATTCTCTAGCTTTCTGTCAATTGGCATTTATATCCCTAGACTACGCTTTTCAGCCACATCCCCATTTATAAACCAGCTATTAGTCACTATAATGTGTTACCATCAGATCTGTACATTTCCACACTTTTACAGTAAATCTAATGAAAACTTCTACATACATTAAAAATCAGTAGTCCCTCTCAGTCCTCCTCTTATCTCTTTTAAGAATCCACCACCTACTACCAGGTCTTGAAGATATTTTCCTTCATTGTCTCCTAGTCATTTTATGGTTCTTGCTTTTATATTTAGGTATTTGATTCATTTTGAGTTAATTTATTATAGGGTGTGAGAATAGGGGTCCTCTTCCCTTCTCTTGCTGTGGATATCCAATTTTCTTAGCACCATTTGTTGATGGACTGTTCTGACAAAGCTGGGTGGGTTTGACAGGCTAGTCAAAAATCACTGGAACATAGATGTTAGGGTCTGTTTTTTAAACATCAATTCATTTCCATTGGTCTATGTGTCTGTCTTTATTCCAGTACTATGCTATTTTTATCACTGTTGATAGGTAATATGACTTAAAATCTTGAAATGAGAGTCTTCCAACTTCACTTTTCCTTTTTAAGATGTTTCTGGCTATTCAGGACTGCTTACCCCTCCAAATAAATTTGATAATCATATTTCCATTTATTTTTAAAATGCTGGTGGAATTTTTATTGGGATTGCATTGAATCTGTATATCAATTTGAGTAGAATTGACATTTAATGTTACTTAGTTTTTCAATCCATGAGCATAGAATATTCTTCTAATTATTTAGGCTTTTTAAAAATTTCTTTTAACAATGAGTTATAGTTTTCTGAATACAAGTACATTAAATCATTTTAAGTTTATGCCTGAATATGTGGGTTTTATCTGTCATATTTTATTTTCACCACTCTTTTGATGCTTTTAGTTACATTTATTGATACAATCTTCATTTCTAGATTCTCTTCAAAGCCTCTCTCTCCTGTCTTTACTTTTTAGGCTGTAGCACACCCTTTAGTATTTCCTGCAAAGCAGGTCTCTTGGTTACAAATTCTCTCAGTTTCTGTTTATCTGTGAATATTATAAATTCAATCTTATTTTTGAAAGACAATCTTGCCAGATATAAGATTCTTGGCTGGAAATTTTTCTCTTGCAGTATCTTAAATATATCATACCACTGTCTTCTTCCTTCCATAGTTTCTGGTGAGAAATCAGCACTTAATCTTATTGGTTATCTCTTATACATTATGCATATCTTTTCTCTTGATGCTTTCAGAATTCTCTCTTTGTCTTTGGAATTTGACATTCTGATTAGTATGTGTCTTGGAGTTGGTCTATTAGGATTTTTTCAGATGGGAGTATGTCGTGCTTCTTGGGCATGGATATCTATGTCCTTCAATAGGGTTGGGAAATTTTCTACCATTATTTCTTCAAATATTCCTTCTGCTCCTTTTCCTTCTCTTCTCCTTCTGGGACACCCATGACATGTATGTTTGCACATCTCTTGCTGTCCTTTAGTTCCCTGAGACCTTGTTCAAGTTTTTTCCAATCTTTTCTTCATCAGTTCTTTTGTATGTTCACTTTCAGAGGCCATTTCTTCAAGCTCACCAATCCTTTCTTCAGCCTCCTCAAATCTATTATATGATTCCAGTGTATTTTTGTTGTTGTTGTTGTTGTTGTTACATATCCCTCCTGTTTCTGCTTGCACTTGCTGTGTGTTCATTTTTTGTGTTCTTCTTTGTCTGCTTTGTCTGCCCTGCTGCGGCAACACACTGAGTCAGCTCACTGCACAGGTGGCTTGCCCCGCTTGTGGGCGGGTCTGCTTCCATTCCCGGGTGGCTTTGCTCCATTCGCAGGCAACTCGCCCTGCCTGTGGTGGCTTTGTCCTGCCCTTGGTGGCTTTGCCCAGCCCATGGTGGCTTTTTGCCCTGCCCGTGGTGGCTCTGCCCTGCCCATGGCAGCTTTGCCTTCTCAGGTGGTCTGCCCGCTCAGAGAGGTCCCCAGGAACCAAACCCAGAGCCTCCCATGTGGTGTACCAGTGCCCTATCCACTGGGCTACAGCCAGCCCCCAGTGTATTTTTAATTTCATTTATTGTGCCTTTCATTCCCATAAGATTTGCTATTTTTCTGTGTATACTTTCAAATTCTTTGTGCTCATCCAATGTCTTCTTAATATCCTTAATTTCTTTAGCCATCTCATTGAATTTATTTAGGAGATTTGTTTGAACATCTATGATTAGTTGTCTCAACTTCTTTATGTCATTTGGAGGCTTGTCTTGTTCCTTTAACTGGACCATATATTCCTATTTCTTGGTATGGATTGTAATTTTTTGTTGGTGTCTTGGCATATGTCTTACTAGATGTATTTATTCAGGGTGAAGTTTGTCTCTTTAGTTTAGTGCTTTCTTGCCTTTTCTCCCTTGTTCATTGTGTTGTAGTAGCTGAGGATTTAGTTGGTGCTGTAAGCTGTGGAGGCTGAAGCTGCCTGCATTGCCCCCAGGAATTAATGAAACTTCTGCCAACTTTCTCCTCTGCAAGAGGTGTAATAGGAGCCAAGGATGTAGTTGGTGCTATAAGCTGCAGAGGCTCAAGCTACCCTCATTGCCTTAAGGACCAATGAAGCTTCTCCCAACTTTCTCCTTTGCAAGGGGTAGGGGCAACCTCACAGCTGTATGGAATAATCCAACTTATGCAGGCCTATACTGTAGTTGTCCAGAGAGACTGATGAAGCTTCATGCCTCTTTCTTCCCTGCCTGGGGTAGGGATGGAGCTGCAGGTGTGGGGAGCAATGTATGCAGTGCAGGTCCAAGATGACCACAGTTGCCCCAGTAGTCTTCTGATTATTCAATCTTTGCCAGCTAAATGTACCCACAGTTACCTGGATAGGCTGGTGCAGGGCCCATCAGCTTCCTCCCTGCTAGAGGGGCTGAAGCCTAGGCTAGGGCTGCAAGCCAATCTGGGTGAAAGAAACTGGTCTCTACCCCCACTGTGATTTTCAGTCAGCCCCTTTTCCCCTCATGTCAGGCGTGGTGTTAAGATTGTGGCTACTGGTGTCTTTCTGACTTGGACAGGTACAAACTTTACCTTTTCTTACAATTATAATTTAGCCTGCTGAATTTACTAATCAGTAGCTGACTTTGGTGCCCAACCATCTCTTTCTCCCCTGTTTTGGGAAATGGAACTTCCAATTCCTGGTGCAGAAAAGCTCCCGAGGCGGCTTGTGCCTCCAATGGAGAATGGGCACCGGCTTCCATGTCATAGAGTAGTCTACTTACGAATCTTCTCTGCAGACAGGCAGACTCCTCCTTCCATTCTTTCAAGGATGTTGGAGAATGCACTTTTGGTCTCCTGGAGCCCCCAGACAAGTGCTCTAGATAGCTCTGGGTGATCACCATCTGCCCTGTAGCAGGAGCTGAATCTTGGAGCTCTTTACTCTGCCACCATCTTGCTGGTTGTCACTTTAATATTTTTGTTTTTAAAGATTTATTTTTATTTATTATACATCCCCCCCTTTTTGCTTGCTCTTGCTGTGTTCATTTTTCTCTACGTTCTTCTGTGTCTGCTTGTCTCCCCCTGCTGTGGCAACCTGCCGAGTCAGCTCACCTGCACTGTGGGCCCGCCTGCTGGTGGGGGCTTGCCCTTGCGAACAGGGGCTTGTCTTTTTGCCTGCCTGTGGGGGCTTGCCTTTGCCTGTGGCAGCATGCCCCACCTGCGGCAGTGTACCCTGCCCACATTGGCTTGCTTTCTCCAGGTGGTCTGCCTGTTAGAGGAGGCCTGGAGACCAAACCCAGGGCCTCCCATGTGGTAAACCAGCACCCTACCAACTGGGCTATACAGCCGGCCCCTGTCACTTTAATTTTTGAAGGGTATATTCACATGATATAGAACTTTAGGCTGACAATTATTTTCTTTTAGTACTGAAAATATTTTGTTCCATTTTCTTCTTGATTCTACCCTTTGGTCAATTGAAAAATCAGGTATCAATCCATTTGTTCCTCATATGTCCATTATTCCTGCTTTAGTTGTATAATGTACATAACTATAATATGATGCACAATACACCTCCCACAAAATGAAGGATTATCCAGGCCAAAATATTAGAGTTCAGATGTTGAGAAACTGTTATAAGAGTTACTATCTATTTTAACTCCTCAAATTTAATTTGTCAAGTCTGGGTGATCTGGAACACTGAAATAAATATGATATGATAAACTTTTAGAATATTTAAAATTATTCATATGGACAATACTTTTGAGAAATAAAGAAATCAATTTTGTTATTTAGTTTTGGTCATGGATGGATTGATTATTGGAATTGTAATGGAAAATTATGATTCTTCTTTCTCACATATCTATATTGTTTGCTGCAGATACTGGTATCAGTATCCAGAGACTGAGTTTGTAAATGTATGTATGTGTGTATATGTGTGTGTGTATATAGAAATATATATATATATTACATAAATTAATGTGGTCACCAGTTATTTTTGTATGAATACATTTACCAATTTTATGTGTGTGTGTATGTGTAAAACCTTGATACTCTTATTTTGCTTCAAAGGAATTATTTATAGGTTTGATACACTGAATTTGATAATAATTTCTACTGAACCATTTTGTTTATTGTATTGCTTTTCCTTAAATCATCAGTCCACACATGTAGTACTGGGGAAAATTAAAATAGATAATTTTCCAAGAATATTTTTGGCATACATCCCCAAATTTATATTTTTATTTAAATCCTCAACACTTTCTACAAGAATATGGCCCCTGCTTTTAACTGAGGTTTTAGTGGTGAGGTACTCATTGCAAACTTCAACATTTTAAAGAAAATGAAAAACAGATAAAAAACGAAG
>PVKH010007217.1:0-20369 GCA_004027955.1 Chaetophractus vellerosus | reverse complement strand
AGGCGCGGCTTTCCCCGCTTGTGGGCGGCTTCTGCTTCTATTCACGGCCGGCTCTTGCTTCAGTTCGCGGGTGGCTGGCTGCGCTCCATTCGCGGGCGACCTGCCCTGCCCGTGGCGGCTTTTGCCCTGTCCGTGGCAGCTTTTTGCCCTGCCCACGGCGGCTCTGGCCTGCCCATGGCAGCTTGCCATTCTCAAGGCGGTCTGCCCGCTAGGAGAGGTCCCCGGGAACCGAACCCAGGGCCTCCCATGTGGTATGCCGGCGCCCTATCCACTGGGCTATCGAGCCGGCCCCTAGCTCTACTTTTTACTTCATACAAGATATAAAAGACAAATACATAAAATGTAATAAATCAATGGTTATGGACTCGTTATGTATAAACATGTAAACTGTGACAAAAACGACATAAAAGTGGAGGGACAAAGATGTATAAAAACATAGTTGGTGTATATTATTGAAGTTAAGTTGGTATCCAAGCAAACAAGATCGTCATAGATTTAGGATGTTAAATCTAAGCCCCATGGTAACTACAAAGAAAAGCTCAAATATGCGAGCCCACAGAGACAGAAATTATAGTACAAGGTGACAGGAGTGAGGGTGAGGGGGAATGGTATACGGTTTCTGTTTGTAGACATGGGAAAGTCTTAGTAAAGAAATGTGGTGAGGATACCGCAACATTGTAAATGTGATTTATCCCATATTTATAGTATGCCTGGGAGTAGTTGACAAGGGAAAATTTATGTTGTATATATGTTTCCACAATGAAAAAAGAAAGAAAGTGAGAGCAACTAAAGGGATAATGACAATTAAACGCAATACATGATGCTGGATGTGATCTAGCAAAAGAGGAGAAAAGGCCCAAAGGTACATTACTGGAATAAAAGGAGAAAAAAAAAAAAGAAATATAGACTGTTAGCTTTATATCAATGTTAAATTTCTTGAACTTGATAACTTCACTTAAGGTGGTTACATAAGTGAATAAGCTTGTAGGAAATGTGCGGGAGATAGAATGATACCGCAAATGTGGCAAAATGCTAAAATTGGTACGTCCAGGTACCTGGAGGAGGGTTGGACGGTTTGTTGGAGTTTTCTGTGTGGAATTTGTAACTTTCCTGTAAGCTTGAAAAAGTATTTCAAAATAAAAAGGACTGAAGCTTACTTACCAATATGGATACATCTTACAAATACAATAATGAGTAAAAAAGGCATGTCACAAAACAATATATTCAGTATGACATCATTATTATAAAGGTCAAAACCAAGCAAAACTAAAAAATATATTTTTAGTGATAAATTAATGTGTATAAAACTAAAATGAAAAGCTGGAAACTATCTTTTAAAATTTAAAGTTTGACTCTACAGAGAGTAAGATAATAATATTACTAATAGAAAAATTTATAATTCTTTCTAGGCACTGTTTTAAATGCTCTGCTATAGTAACCTAATCATCACAACAATGCACTGAGGTAGGTACTATTATAATCCTTATTTTACAAATGAGGAAATTAAAGCACAAGGTTGAATAACTAGCCCATGTTTGCATAGGAAGTGGTGGGCAGAGGATTAATACTCAGCAGGCTTTTTCTAGAGGTTCTGCTCTTGACCACTGTGATTCAATGGTATTGTAATTTCTAGTTCTTAAATGGTGGTGGGTTGAGGCGTTTGTTTAACTGTCATCCTTTCTCCTGAAATATACTTTACTTATATTTTTATATATCAAATTATTTATAATTTTAAAATTGAAAGAAAAAGGATACATGTAAATACACTATATTTTGCACAGGATTTTCCTAGCTTCATAGGATTCACTGAAAGAGACTTTAAAGACGCAATTTCATTTCCAAGTAAAAGTATTTTCTCATTTATGAGCTTGATCACAAAAAGCAGCCTTCTTTTTCCCTTTCTTTATCATCCTTTCCATTCAGAAGATAGAAGTAGAGATCTAGAGAAGATAATTCCCTATACTTAAATTTTTATCATCCTCTGCTTCCCATCCGCACCTCAAATAACACTTTTAATGGAAGAGGAAGAAACATTAGGCCATAATTTTGCCAAAGGTGAGTAACATTTTAAAAATATATAGGATTAAGTTTAAAAATAATTTAGACTGTTATTTCTGGCAATTATTGCAGATTAGATACAGCCAAATGGCACCTGCCCACCACCCCCCCCATTCAAAACAAAAACTAATAATGATCTATGGAATATTTAAAAGTGTCTTTTTGAATTCTTCCCTGAGATGGCAAAAAGTAAGATACCTGCAGAGGCTCACAGTGAAAGTGGACACTCTAGGAAGGAACTTTTGCCCAGAGAGTATATGCTAAACTCTAAATGACCCCAAGCTTCCATTCTAGGTAGTTTATACCCAATGGTGAGACCCGGTCCTGGGAAGAAATAAATCTTAAGGCCCCCTAAGACAGAAAACCAATAGAAGATCCCATCTACATAAAGCTGCATTAGCTGAAAGCTATAACCTCAGTGTAATGGTGAACTGGAAATAACCACAACATGCAGTTGGGATAGGAATGAAACTTGATTATTTTGGCCCTAACACTGTGTAAAGGGAAAAAAGCTCCCCTGTTAGGTTTTTATTTATTTTTTTATTATATATCCCCCCACACCCCTTTCTGCTTGTTCTTGCTGTGTTGATTTTTGCGTTCTTCTGTGTCTGCTTGTCTCCCCCCGTTGCGGGGGCCCGCCGAGTCAGCTCACTGCTCGGCGGCCTGTCCTGCCTGCATCGGCTTTGCCCTGCCATGGCGGCTGGCCTTCTCAAGGCAGTCTGCCCACTCAAGGAGGCCCTGCGAACCGAACCCGGGGCCTCCCATGTGGTAAACCAGTGCTCTACCAATTGAGCTACAGCCGGCCCCTCCCCTGTTAGGTTTTGTAGTTCAAATTTATACTACCTGTTTTGACTGAAAATTTTATTTAAAGCAGTTCCATTTCTGTACTGTCCCAGGCAACTGTCAGAAGGAAAGGTCAATTCATCTCACGAGGAGTAGAACTTCAAATCTTTAACACAGGTTTCAAAGAATTCCCACAGGTACATTAAAAAGAGCATGAAATCATAAACAAAAATCTTAAGCCATACAAGGAAACAAGAAATCATGAGTCAGATATAGTTAAAAAAAAAAGCAGTGGATTTATACTCAGAAAGCTCTAAAAGATATTTGAATTATTAGACATATTTTAAAAGTATATTTAATAGGTCTAAAGAAGGAAAGAGTAGTTTGATATTATAAGCAAGAAACAAGTGACTAATAAGCAAGTAGACTTTTAAAAGAACAAATACAACTTTAGAAATAAAACTCATTATAATTAACATTTTAAAACTCAATGGTACAAGATACTCAATGGAGGGATTGAATAGTAAATCACACAAGGCAAAAATTATTAATGAATTGAGCCAATGAAATTATCCAGAATGCAAGAGAGGGAAATAAAGAAATCTAAAGTATGTGAGAAAGGTTAGGAGACACAGCAGATAGAATGAGAAGGTCTAGCAAATGGAGTTCCAGAAGAACTTAATAGGAAATATAAAGAACAGGCAATATTTGCAATGCTAAGAGCTGGGAACTTTTCATAATTTTTTGGGAATACACAAATTCTCAGATTCAGAAATTATAATGAACACCAAACAGGAGAGGAAAAAATTAGAAAACCACACCTAGACACAGCATTTTGAAACATCAATGCACCAAGAATAAACAGAATATCTTAAGAACAAGCTGAAAGAAAAGACAAATTACCTACAAAGGAAATACAATTAGGCTCATGGCTGACTTCATGCAGCATTGACAAAAGCCAAAAAAAACAGTACAGTATCATGTTCTGAAGGCTGAGAGAAAATAACTGTCACCCTAGAATTGTATGCCTAGCAAAACTCTCTCAACAAGAATCCTAAAATAAACATGTTTTTAGATAAACAAAATCTTAGTTTACAACCAGATTCCTCATTAAAGGAAATTCTGAAGGACATATCTCATCCAGAGGGCAAATGATCCCAACTGGAAGTTTGAAATGCAAAATAGGAATAGGATGGAAATGAAGCATAAAAAGAAAAATAATATGGAAGGTTAATTCGGGAATAATGACACCTGAGCAATAGAGTTCAGAAGTAGAGAAATAAGCAACGATAAGCAATAACCAAGGAAAGTAAAAAATTTTCCAATCCTGAAATATTTAATTGTTTTTCACATAAAAAAGGCAATGCAATGTAAAAAGGAGCAAAACTAAACATATCCTCGGGGAAATTTCTGAATTCAAAAGATAAACTCTTACAAGTTTCTTGAAAGAAAAATAATGGAATGAGAATAGGACCTGAATTAAATGTCTTACATTTAACATTGGATGCTAGAAAACACTGGAATAATGTATTAAAAATTCTAAGAGGAAAAGATTTCTATCTTGGCCTTGTTATTTGTAGTTTAGGACAAAAGAATACCACTTTCAAGTACAGGATAACTTGGAAAGTAGTCAAATTTGTCATCTCCCTGAAAATATTACCTCAGTAAAAATTCCAATCAAATGAAAATAAGATTCAAGCATCTCATGGCAGTGGAAGACAAGA
This sequence comes from Chaetophractus vellerosus, assembly GCA_004027955.1. Lineage (NCBI taxonomy): Eukaryota > Metazoa > Chordata > Mammalia > Cingulata > Chlamyphoridae > Chaetophractus > Chaetophractus vellerosus. The sequence goes on along the minus strand of PVKH010007217.1, from coordinate 15,804 downwards.
TATATAAGAAGCAGTGGTAGAGTCTCTCTCTTTCTAGACTCCTGATGAAAAGATTCAACAAATAACTGGATCTTTCTGGAAAGCATGGAAATCACAGTGCATCATGGACAGGAGCTCATTGGAGAGAGCAGGGATGGGCAAACATTCACTATTATGTCTAGAGAAAAACCAAGGTATTGGAGGAGCTTGGAGCCAAGACTAACAATTTCTTCTGCTGTCCGGGAAGTCTGACGTAACCGAAGGGAGAGAGAAAGAAGTGAATAGTTAGAGGTGGTATTTTATTGAGGCAGAACTAATGGAAGAGATAAAAGAGATGTTTAATAAAAATGAATGTAATAAGACTATGAAAGACATGCTAAGAACAGATACACACATGTACGTCAGGCTTTCCAGGTATACTAAAACTTTTTTCCAAACTTAGCATTTATTATAGTAATTGAAAAAAGAGAGAAAAGTTTCAGTGTCAGAAGCAAGTCATGGTTTTAAACTCAAAATAATTTTGATTTGGGTTTGGAGTGCAAGACAATTTAAACAAAATGGTCCATCTCATCTTTTAAAAAACAAGAAAAAAAACAAACCATCACATACAAGGGGTGCCCAGTAAGACTTAGTGTGGATTTCTCACCAGAAACCATGGAGGCAAGAAGACAGTGATATGATACAATTGGGATACTGAAAGAGAAAAACTGCCAACTGAGAATTCCTTATCTAGCAAAATTGTCCTGCAAATATGAAGGTGAGTGTAAAATATTCACAAATGAACAAAAAGTAAGAGAGTTCATTAAAAAAAGATTCCATCTTTGCAGGAAATATTAAAGGGAACCTTACAACCTGAAAGAAAAAGACAGGAGAGTCTTGGAGGAGAGTATAGAAGACAAGAATAGCAGAAAGGATAACCAAAAGAGTTAAAAGACAGACAAAAATAAGATATGATATATGCAAACCAAAGAATAAAACGGTGGAAGTAAATAATACATTTACAGTAATATCATTGAATGTAAATGTATTAAACTCCCCAATCAAAAGATATAGGCTGACAGAATGGATAAAAAAACATGAGCCATCCATATGCTGCCTACAAACTCACATTAGACCCAGGGGTACAAACCAACTGAAAGCGTGAGATTGGAAAAATATACTCCATGCAAAGAGCAAACAAAAAAAGAGCAGAGGTAGCTAAATTAATATCAGACAAAACAGACTTTAAATGCAAAAAAGTTATAAGAGATACAGAAGGCCATTATATTGTAATAAAAGGGACAATCCACCAGGAAGAAATAAGTCATAAATACCTATGCATCTAACCAGGGTGCCCCAAAATGCATAAGGCAAACTCTGACAGAACTGAAGGGAGAAACAGACATCTCTACAGTAATAGTTGGAAACTTCAACATAACACTCATATAATTAGATAGAACAACTAGACAGAAGATCAACAAGGAAACAGAGAACTTGAACAATATTATGAATGAGCTAGATCTAACAGACATATACAGAATGTTGCACCCAAACTCAGTGGATTATATATTTGTCTCAAGTGCTCATGGATCTTTCTCTAGGATTGACCACATGTTAGATCACAAGGCAATCTCAATAAATATATAAAGACTGAAATTATACAAAGCACCTTCTCAGATCATAATGGAATGAAACTGGAAATCAATAATAGATGGGAAAAAGATAAAATCACAAATGTGTGGAAGCTGAACAACATGTTCCTAAATAATCAGTAGGTCAAAGAAGAAATTGTAAGTGAAATTAGTACATATATTGAGACAAGTAAAAACGAGAACACAACTTATCAAAACTTAAGGGTTACAGCAAAGGCCGGGCTGAGATGGAAATTTATAGCCCTAAGCGCCAATATTAAAAAAGAAGAAAGAGCAAAAAACAAAGATCTAACTGAACAACTGGAGAAACTAGGAAAACAATGACAAACCATTCCAAAAGCAAGTAGAAGGAAAGAAATAATGAAGATTAGAGGATAAATAAATGAAATTGAGAACAACAACAACAAAAAACAGTAGAGGAAATCAACAAAACTAAAAGCTGGTTCTCTGCGAAGATCAATAAAATTGACAAACCCTTAGCTAGACTATCAAAGAGAAAAAGAGGGAAGATGCAAATAAATAAAATCAGAAATGAAAAGGGGGAAGTTAAGACTGACCCCCAGAAATAAAAATTATCAAAGAGGATATTAAGAGAAACTGTATGCCAACAAACTAGACAAACTAGATGAAATGGAGAAATTCCTAGAAACACACAACCTATAACGACAATACAAGAAGTACAAGAATTTACCAAACGAATCACATTTAAAGAGATTGAATTAGTCACCAAAAATCTCCCAACAAAAAAAGTCCAGGGCCAGATGGCTTCACAGGTGAATTCTATCAGGCATTTCAAGAAAAATTGACACCAATCCTGTTCAAACTCTTCCAAAAAATTGAAGAGGAGGAAAAATTACCCAATACATTTTATGAAGTCAACGTCATCCTAAAACCAAAGTCAGATAAAAAGAAAATTACAGACCAATCCCTCTAAAGAACATAGATGCAAAAATTCTCAACAAAATACTTGCAAATAGAATCCAACAGCATATCAAAAGACTTATATACCAAGACCAAGTAGGATTTATTCCTGGTAACCAAGGGTGGTACAACATGAGAAAATCAATTAATGTAGTATACCACATTAACAAATTGAAGGAAAAAACACATGATAATCTAGATCAATGCAGAAAAGGCATTAGACAAAATCCAGCATCCTTTCTTCTATAGGAATAGAAGGAAAATTTTTCAATATGATAAAGGGCATATATGAAAAACACACAGCCATCATTGAACTCAATGGGCAAAGGTTGAAAGCTTTCCCTCTAAAATCAAGAACAATACAAGGATGCTCACTGTCACCTCTGTTTTTCAACATTGCACTAGAAGTTCTAGCTAGAGCAATTAGACAAGAAAATAAAAAAAGCATCCAAATTGGTAAAGAGGAAGTAAAACTCTCACTATTTGAGGATGACATGATCCTATATTTAGAAAATTCTGAAATGTCTACAACAAAGCTACTTGAGCTAATAAAGGGGTTCAGCAAAGTGGCAGGATACAAGATCAGCACACAAAAATCAATAATGTTTTTCTACACTAGTATTGAATAATCTGAGGAGGAAATAAGGGGGAGAATTCCATTTTACTATAACAGCAAAAAGACTCAAATACCTACGAATCAATTTAACCAAAGAAGTACAGGAACTATAAGCAGAAAACTACAAAACAATGCTAAAAGAAATCAAAGAAGACCTAAACAAATGCGGAAGACATTCGTGTTCATAAATTGGAAGACTAAATATCGTGAAGATCTCAATCCTACCCAAACTGATTTATAGATTCAATGCCATACCAATCAAAATTCCAACAGCCTACTTTACAGAAATAGCAAAGGCAATTACCAAATTCATTTGGAAGGGAATGTGCACCTGAATAGACAAAAACATTCTAAAAAGAGTAAGCTGGAAGGGACTTCACAGCATGACCTTGAAACATATTACAAAGCTACAATGGTCAAAATAGCATGGTACCAGCATAATCAGTGGAATAAAATTGAGAGCTCAGAAATAAACCTTCACCTCCACAGCCAATCAGTTTTCGACAAACCTACCAAAGCCATGTTAAAAGTACAAAACAGTCTCCTCAACAAATGGTGCTGAGAGAACTGGATATCCATAACCAAAAGAATGAAAGAGGTCCCCTATCTCACTCCCTATACAAGAATCAACTCAAAATGGATCAAAGACCTAAATATGAAAGCCAGGACCATAAATCTATTAGAAAAAAATGTAGGGCAACATATTAAAGACCTCGTGGTAGGTGGTGGTTTCTTGGACCTCACACCCAAAGCACGAGCAACAACAAAGAAACCTAGATAAATGGGACCTCTTCAAAATTAAGTACCTTTGCACCTCAAAAGACTTTGTCAAAAAGGTGAAAAGGCAGCCCACTGAATGGGAAATAATATTTGGAAATCACATATCCGGTAAGTGTTAATATCCATGACATATAAAGAGATGCTACAACTCAACAATAAAAAGACAACCTGATTAAAAATTGGGTAAAAGACTTGAATAGACATTTTCCTCAAGAAAAAATACAAATGGCAAAAAAAAAAACACATGAAAAAATGTTCAACATCACTAGCAATTAGGGAAATGCAAATGAAAGCCACAATGAGATCATTTCACACTTATCAGAGTGGCCACTATTAAAACAACAGAGAACTTCATGTGTTGGAGAGGATGTGGAGAGATGGGAACACTTAATCACTGTTTTTGAGAATGTAGAATGGTACAGCTACTGTGGAGGACTGTTTGACAGTTCTTAAAGAAGTTAAATATAGATTTTCCATGTGACCCAGCAATACCACTCCTGGTTATATACCCAGAAAAACTGAGAGCAGTGACACGAACAGACATCTTCATACCAATGTTCATAGCAGTGTTATTCATGATTGCCAAAAGATGGAAACAACCCAAGTGTCCATCAGCCAATGAATGGATAAATAAACTGTGGTGTATACACATGGTGGAATATTATGCAGCTGTAAAAAAAATGAAGTAGTAAAGCATGTGACAACATGGATGAACCTGGAGTACATTAGGTTGGATGAAACAAGCCATACACAAAAGGACATATACTGTATGATTACACTACTATGAACTAAATATATTGTGTAATCTTGTGGAGTTAATAACTTGCATATGGGTCACAAGAAAATAGATTGAGGTTAGAGAATGGAAAGCTGAGGGTTAACTTGTGCAGAATTGGCAAAAAGGAAGTATGTTAATCTTTGGAAATGAATAGAAAAGGTGAAAGCACAACATGTTTGTAGCTAGCAATACTATTATAAGGGTATGAAAGTGGTTTAAAGGGAAAGTCTAAGATGTATATTAATTAAAGGAAAGCTAAAAAGTATAACATGGGAATGTAGAGCATAGTAGCACCACATATGAAATATGAATATGGGTAAAATTGTATATAAGACCATTTGTCTTTGAAACTGAACTAATATATGTTAAAACTACAGGATGTTACTATCAGACCAAAAACTATTATGCTAAGTGAGAGAAACCAGACATAAAGCACTACATATTGTATGATTCCATTTATATAAAATGTAAATATAAATCAATTTATAAAGATGAAGTTAAATTAGTGGTTATGTAAGGTTAGGGAAGGATAGAGGGATTGAGAGGTGACTGCTAAGGGGTGTGAGGTTTTACTTTTTGTAGTAATGAAATTGTTCTAAAATCTTCTGTGGCGATTAATGCACAACATTGTGATTATACTAAAAGCCATTGATTATACACTTTGGATAGATCATATGTTATGTGAATATATCTCAATAAAACTGTTTAAAAGAAAAAAAAAGAAAAAGAGAAAAAGAAGAAATACTACGGGAGTTTCAAAAATCACATAGAAAGGAATACTTATAAAAATGAGGAGTTGAAGTATAAATAGAATAAACAGCAAAACTGAATGCATCTTTCTTCCAAATATTAGACTGGTGATGGAATGACCTTCATAGTTAATTATATCCTTGTATCTCACAGGCTGCTAGACTATGTAGCAGCACACATGACTAATGTACTTTTGCTTGACTTTTTTCTATCATGTGTCATGTGTACACTGCGTCAAATATCCTGGAAAAAATGTTGTTTCAAGGTAATGTGTATGACAAGAATGTTCTATTGGTGTCACAACAATATTATTTGTCCTCTGGCAGTATTGTTAGATGCTATCTACATTAATTAATACTCACTTGCCCATTCAAATAGGAGCATGTGTTGTGGATAAGAATAGCCATGGACACCTTTTTACTCTTAGAAATATAAAGACTAAAGAGACTTCTTGGAAGAATTCAACACAAAACAACAAGAATATCATTAAACTTAAGACCATGATTCTTATTTTAATGAATTTAATAGTAGTGCTTTCCTTCTATAGAAGGATCTATTCTTAAAAATGATTTTCTATAGCAAAGCATTATACACTATTAATGCAATTATACTGATTACAACATGCCATGATCGCTTATAGTCAGATCAACCATTTCCAGGTATATATGTGCCAGGTTTTTTAATATAAATTATCCGTAATCTTCCTTACAATGCTGACAGTGAGATAGTACCTTAATTTTCAAGATGAGGACAATGGAAGCAAAATAAGTGTAAGTAAAACTTATCCAGTGATTGAGAGTATGCAGAAGAGCTGGGATCCAAGCAGATGTGCTTGATTCTGAAGCCTGGCTCTCTCCACACCAGCAACTGACTGGTGATGTCTTGTGTTTCCCTGTGTTATGTGTAGTGGAATTGTGCTGGACAAACATACAGATCAAATGCTGGTTCTGCCACCCCACTAACTCTGTGACCTTGGTCAAGTTACTGGACTTCACTAAATTGCTTCATCTGTAGAAGGGGGTTGATAAAACAGTGACAGCAAAGGAGAGTGAACATTTTTGCGCTCTCACAATGTGCTAAAGATGGAGCTTGCCTTGTATTAGCTCTTTAAGCCTCCAAAAGCAGTGCAAAATGTTATTACCTTCCTTTTACAGGTGAACATGCAGAAACACAAAGAGGATAAGTAATTTTCCCAAGGTCATACGACTAGAAAGTGGCAAGGCCAGAATTCAAACCTGAACCAGTCTGGCTCCTAAATCTGCATCTTCATCACCACTCACCATTGACACATGGGTGGTTGTGAGAATTGAGATAAAGCATGAGAATTGCTTAACTCAGTGTGTAACACAAAAACCTCTCAAAAAATGTTGGGTATTGTTTTTATGACTATGATTTACTTGCCATTATTCTGTATCTGCTTCTGAATGGCTGCACCTGCTTTTCCTCCCCCTCCCCATTCCCCTTGGAGATATTCCAAGGGCGGGAGGAGAGACTGAACATCTATCAGGAAATTACCCTCCTTGGCTCTGGATCTGTCTCGAAAAAAACACAAAAAACAGCAAGGACTACTACAAAGTCAATTCAACATCAGGCCTAATGTGCACTGTTGTTATTTAGGCTGAATTCAAATGAGGTGGAGATATCGTCCGTGAGTGTTGTTAGGCATAATATAAACACTTGGATTTTAAAAATCCGAGTCTCTCCCGTTTACACTGAAGGTAAATCGCCAATGCAAATACGTTTCTGAGAAATTCACTCTTGTGCTGCTTCTCAAGAAAGTTTAAAGAACAGCAAGATGACTGTGTCCTGCTAAAGTATGTAGCTTTTTTTTTTTTTAATTCTAGGTCTTTATTTATTTGGATTAAGATCTCCAGCTGACACTATTCATCCATGGCTACCAATGAATAATCATGGATTTGATTTCCATAATTATATTAAAGTTGCATTTATGTCTTAATAGAAAAGAGCTGAGGCAAATAAGTTCATGTAACAAGGCTTAAGGTTTTGTTCAGTGCCTTCCTTGACAACATCTGGCTCCTCCACCCCCCACCTCTAACACCAGACCAGGCAGGCACACATACACCATTTAAAACATTTACTTAGTGAGCTACTTTCAGAGTTACTTGACTGTGAGAGCACAGAAATAATATATTGCAAGAACCTGCCCTTAAGTAATTCATAATTTCATCACAACAGAACCACAAGAATGTTCAGAATTAAATAAGAAACAACGAATATAAGAATTTGAAGATGTTAGCAGTTTTACAAATTCCATAGTTTTTAAAGAATCTTATTTCTAATTCAATATCAAAATTTTTAATGGTGTATTGGATTACTACTTTGAGCTGGTACTGTGCTTTTCTTAGGTAGTGAATAAAACAATAGCCTTAAGAAATGTATACTATAGAGTTACATTCAGATGATTAAAGTCACTGGAGAATTGAATACTTTCTATTCCCTCCCCAAAACTCACCAACTAATGCCTATGCACTTCTATACTTGATGATCATGTTCTAAATTTTCCAAAAACTAGTTGTGTTCAATAGCAAACCTGATTATGCTGGTTGTTCTTCCTGTTGTAATTGCATGCAGTTAAACTTACAACTTGATGAAATATGAAAGTAAAAATAATGTGTTTCAATGAAAACTGTTTCAATGCTTTAAAAATATTTGATAAAGGCAAGTTGCCAAAACACTACGCTTTATGAGAAGTTAAATGAGACAATTGTAAAAGATTTAGAAGAAAATTATTCTAGAAAGATTCTGCAAACAAATTGCTTTGCAATTTAAATTGTCAGTTGATATTTAAAACCTGGTGTACAAATATAATTAGAATAAACTGTGACCTATTCTTAGCACAGGACAGCCTAGGAGTCAGGCTGACTGGTGAAGCAACACATAATTGAAATCTAGGGGAAGAGAGAAGAGCAAGTGTCCTGAGCAGAGGAAATAGCATATTCAAAAACCTGGCAGAGAAAAAGATTTGAAAATAAGCTTAGTGGAATACAAAAGCTAGAGGATGGAGTAAGTCTAGAGAAATGATCAGGAGACAGATCTTAAGGCCTGGTTAAGGAATCTGAATTTTTTAAAGAACAATGGGAAATCAATGATGAATTTTTAAACAAAAGAGTGACATGATCAGATTCTCTTAGCAAGATTACTTTGGCTTCAGTTTAGAATCTGAATGGATTTGGCAGAGGGTGGAAAGCAAGTTGGAAGGCAAGGAGACCAATGAAGTAGCTATTCCCCTGGACAGTCTAGTCGCTAGAGGAGAGATGAAGGCAGTTAAGCTTAGTCTGGTTGCCAAGAGAATAGAGAGAACTAAAGAGATTGAGAGAAATTTAGGATATAAAATTAGCATGAATTCATGAGTTATCAGTGTGGAGGTAAAAGAGAAGGAGGTCAAAGCTGACTCTCAGATGTGTGACATGGTTAACTGGGTAGTAGTGCTAATAATAGAAATAGGGAACAATGGGAAAAAGAGCAGGTAGAGGAGATAAGGTGATAAGTTCTGCCCAATTCTATCTGATTAGACAGAAAAGGAAACTAATTTCCAGAGAGGTTAAGTCTTTGACCTTAAGTAACAGAGCCAAAAATTGAATCCAGATCTTCCGATATCACCCCCTCCTACCCTCCTACCCTCAACGGATCAGTCCTCTTTCTATCATATAGTGCAAACGCCCACCCAAAGCATGATCATTTTAATTGTAATTTGATCTAAGGTTTTATTTCAGACTGATCGTCACCAAAACCAGATATGATTATAAATGTTCTTTAGTCCCTCTCCATGCTGCATTTCATATCTGCCCCCATATGCCCCAAAAACCTTGGCTTAGTATTGTGTTCAACCCTACTGACTTAAGTTTCACACAGTAAAATCTTTTATCAGCTTCAATGGAAATCTGACCCACAGAAAGATGAATGGAACAGGCCTTCTGTGAAATAGGTTGAAAATAATTGTCTGTCAGAATGGTTTTGGAGAGGAGCCAGGGAGGTATTAAGTGAAAATGTGGAGGACTAGACCCTTTACTGCTCTGAATTTGAAAGCTTAAACATTAGGGCACAGAAATATTTTATCCTCATTCAAAGGGCATGTAATTTATTTCCCATGACTGCTAATTGCCACAGAAAGTAGAGAGGTGGATTTTAAAAAAGGAGATTTGACAGAGCTTACCTGGCTTGAAAAGACCTTCAGTGGCATTGGTTCAAATTTACAGGTTCCTAGAATGATCAGCATCGCTCAGTCGGAACCATTAGGAGCTAAATAAATGGGTTCTTTCTGGAAATGTCTATCAAGTCTTTAGCAGAAGAGGAAGAGTGAAAGAGGGCAGATCCTAAGCTCTGAATAAGAGTTGGCAAAGTCTTTGCTATGGTAAAGTCCTTCCTATATTAAATTTTTCTGTTGTAATTACTCTGTGGTTGGGAATGCAAAATTTTGACTGGATGAAAAATACTGATTTTATTTATTCTTCATTTAACAAATATTTATTGAGTGCTCACTGTGCCAGACACTGTTCTAGATCTGTGGTTCTCAACCAGGAGATTTTGCCCCCCAGGGAATATTTGGCAATGTCTGGAGTTATTTTTGGTTGTCACACTGGAGGGTGGGAGTGCTACCAGCATCCATTCAGTAGAGGCCAGGACGCTGCTAAATGTCCTACACTGCAAGGGCAGCCCGCCACAGCAAAATGCCAGTAGCGCCCTCGTGAGAAACCCTGTTATAGAGGCTGACAACACAGCGATGAAGAAACAGAAAAACCTCAGCCCTCAGGAAAATGATATTTTAGTGATTGGAGAGAAACAATAAATGAATTTTAAAAGAAATCTATATCTGGTATACTATACCAGATCTAGTATATATCTGGGATGCTATTGATAAGGCACTACAAAGGAATATAAATCAGAGTAAGGGGGAAAGGAAGTGTGTGTGTGGGGGGGATGCTAGTTTAGAGAGAATAGTCAAGGAAGGCTTCCCTGATAAGGTGATTTTGGAGCAGAAACCTGAAGTTATGGCATGGGAGTGGGGCTGATACCTCACTGTCTATATATTTCTAAAGATATATCACTTTGCTAACCATGCATGAATTTAGGGTAAAGATGAATTTTAGGAATTTGTGATGAAATGATCTGAGTATCATTACTTCTTTTTATTGCCTAAAGCCTTTATGCTAGTTTAAATGCAGAGGTACACCAATTGTGCAGTTTTTATACATTTCAGACAAATGAGAAACTGGGTTGGTTTTCCTCTCAACCAATGGAAACAGATTCTTTTAATTCAACTTAACTATTGCAGGCTCCGTGTTCCAAATACCATATACAAAACAGTGTTCCAGTCATATATATTTATGCATATGACATACACATATACATTTTGGCTGGATAAAAAATACTGATTTTATTCATGCATTTGTTCAACAAATGTTTATTTATTGAGTGCTCATAGTGCTAGGCACTGTTCCAGATCAGTGGTTCTCAACCAGGAAATTTTACCCCCACCCCCGGGAATATTTGGCAATGTCTGGAGTTATTTTTGGTTGTCACACATATATATGTGGACAGTGTACATAAGTGAGTGTATGAGCATGCTCTTACTACACATGATATAATCTGAGGATAGAGAAGGTCATCAGGGTTTGAGCACAAATGAAAATATATAACATATACATGCAGAAGGATATTTTAAAAATGAGATCAAATTGTGATTTGAATGTTTTGGTATGAATATTTTTCTGATTAATTTGTACATATTCTGAGAACATATAACAGAAAAATATAAAATGTGTGCTTTTCTGATAGGCTTATCTCAATGCAAAATTTTATTTAATGATTTATTTAAGGAATAATTTAACTACAGCTACATAAAAATCAAATACATAAAAAATTTGCAAAACTGCACTATAATGAAACTTCAGTTTTCTCAGAGAGGTATTGACTTTGTTTTCCAAGGATTCCTTCATTAAAAGAAATCTAATTTCATATCTTAATTTAGTATATCACTTATCCATAGAAATGCTCAGTATAAAGGAGCCAAAGCCCACTATAAGACTATAATTGCAGTGTTTTTAAAATATTCAGTTGTGTTTTGAATACTTTTTAAAAAGTAGCACCACTTTTACTTAATGACAATCCTAAGTGCCTGGTGTGTCAGTAACAAGTAATTCAAACCATAGGAGAGTAGTTATTTTAAAATCAGCACTTACATTTTTAGACATATAGATATGGTTTTTAAAAAGAAAAGGAGAAAATCGTTCTATTTAGATCTTTGAACAAAACTAATTTAACCTCTTTATCCAGATCTAGTTTTAAAAGTGTGAGATTACATGCAGAAGAATAACCTGTGGGTCTGTGGTACGTGGTAAATGTGATTTTTGCATGCTCCTGGTCATGATGGCAGAATTTTAAAGGGTGATCCAGCAAAGCACAAAACAGAGAAAAGAAAGAGCAGAGAGATAAAAATTGGTAGATAATTCCCTCAGCTGTGACCTTGAAGTCCCAGGAAAAAGGTGATCAAGATGTGGCTGAGATAGAACTGGCCATGGGGAATAAACTCCTTTATCCATTCAAGATTTTCATTGCACAATTGCCATACCACCCATTTATCATTTATTCATTCCTTCATTTACTCACACACACATTAATTCAACAAACAATTATTGAGCCCATGCCAGATTTTTTCCTAGGTGCTGAAGAGACAAGGGTTCTCATCCTCAAGAAGTTTAACCAAGTGAAAGAGACATTGACATGTAATAATGGGTATGAGAAATATACAGAGGGTATGATATACAATTATACTTAGGGAGTAATGGGCCAGAGGAAAGACTTGAAAAGATAACTACTAGTTTACAATGCAACCAGGATGAGACAAAGCACTTGAGACAGGTGAAACAGAGTATATCAAGGCATGTGAGTGCAAAATAAAACTGTCCTGCAGGCCAGAGATGAGAATGGAAAGACAGAAGAATCAGATTCTGAGAGGCCTTGTGTCCCATTTTAAGGATCTTAGACTTTTTTTTAAAGATTTTAATTTTTATTTATTTATATACCCCCCTCCCTGCTGCTTGCGCTCTCTGTGTTCTTTTTTGCTTTGTGTTTTTCCCTGTCTGCTTCTCTCCCGCTGATGCGTCAGCTCACTGCGCGGCGGCTTGCCTTCGCCAGGAGACCCTGGGAACTGAACCCGGGGCCTCCCATGTGGTAAACCAGAGCCCAACCAATTGAGCCACAACCAATTCCCAGGATCTTAGACTTTATGTTGTAAACTCAGAGTTTCCAAAATGTTTGACTGTGTGTCTGTTAAAATGTTTTAAGCATGCACCATCAATATATGAATAGTATTAATGTATGATGTACATTATAAAGCATACACAAAAATTAATATTTTCAAAGGATAAGACTATAACAATAAACTTCTTGGCTTTTCTTCTTGTAATGGATTATCTTGAAAGTCTCCTAGATTATATGTACTCCCCTTTATGTATCATGGCTATAGAAAATGGGAAAACATAGTGGAGTGTTAAATGGGGAAGCAATATAGTTTGACATTCTGAGCCAGTCGCTTTAATTAATCCTCATCCAGTTGGATACCCTGTAGTTAAGATAAGGAACAACTGTCAAAGACAAGATATTTCAGATATTATTCAGTTTTGTATTTTGGTATTGGAATATTCTAGTGATTCTATGAAGCAAAGACCTTGTTGGTGCAGTTCCATATCTTTCTAACTTCCATCCACATAACACATTTTGCTGAAAATCACAAAATAGTACAACTACTGGAACACACTTTTTGATCGTTGTTTTACTTCAAGATGGCAGGTGAATTGACATGTAGAACTTAATAATGTTCTTGAATATTGTTCAAAATTTTATCAAAATTACTTGACCCTACAAAAGCAAATCACAAAACTGGTACAACTACTGAAAACTAAGGTTAAAAAGTGGAGACTGCATGGTGGTTGAAAAGCATGGACGTTGGGCCACGTAGATGTGGGTAAAATTCTTACTTTACCACTCAATAACTATGTGACCTCTAGGCAAGTCCCTACAGCTCTTTTAACCTTAGTTTTATCTTCTGTAAAAATATTGACAATAAGTCCCTTACAAAGTGGTCAAGAACACAAAAAGAAATCATCCCTGAAGTGCCTTGTACAGATGCTCAGTTGGTGTTAGCACCATTTCTTTCATTTATGAACCCCAGCCCTGGAAAGTTCATTTTATTACCTTGTTCCACGTGCAAGCACATGCTTCATCTTTCTGCATGGAATGTCCTCTGCTTAAAAAAAAATTATGATTGTTTTAAAGATTCAGATTTTGATGTCACTTCCCTAGACATTTTAGAGGCATAAATAAACTTTCTCATCACAGGTCCTATATTGTCTTATTTGTATTTCTGCTATAATTTTTTAAAAACCACATTTATATGTGTGGTAGGTGCTATGGTGTGTTCACCAGCTCACCCTTCAACTGTCAACCCCCTTCAGGAATTGTCTCAGATGAGAGCCTACCTCTGGTCATGCCATCTTCCCAGTCTGGTCCCATCCAGGAAGTTGAAGGGTGATATAAGGGCTGAGGCCATTCACACCACTGAGGACAACTCTAAAGAGCCGTCCTATCTTCAGAACTCCCATGAGAGCTTCCATTAAGACTATATCACAGCTCAGCCTCTCCCTCTGCCCGGTCCTGCTCGCTTCACTCTTCTTGTTCAGGAGTTGATTGCAAAAGCTTTTGCTAATAAGTCTCCTGAACCCTCAGAATCTGCAACCTGGAAACCTAACCTGTAACCATAGCTCGGGCACTTATCACATTGCTATAATTATCTGTTCACTGACAATCTCACTCAATAGACTGGGTTTGCTTCTGATTTATTTTTATATTCTCAGGACCTAGTCAGTGCCTAGCACATATGAATACTTAGCAAATACTTGTTGAGGAAATCCACTAAAATCAAGATCCTCTTTTGTTTGGTCACAAAGTTACTTCTAATAAATTTCTACATAATTTTATATGTTTATATTCTCTGTCTTTACAGAAAAATAATTTAGAGCAGTTAACCCAAAGGTTGTCTGCAATTAAATAGTGGTGAATGGGGATAATGGAATTATAATAGCAAATGTACTAATCATAAGGATCACTATAGTTGTAATTGGTCATTGAATATTTTTAGTCACCCAATAAGCATTCATTGACTGAGCATCTGCCAAATACCAGGCACTGTTTAAATGCTAAAAAATGTCTTAGTCTCTACACTCAAGGAGATTATATTCAAAACGGAAAGAGAGAGCCCAAAATAGAAGAGAATCACATAAAAATGTCAGGGAGGAATAGGTGCCATGAAAACCATTTTAGGTAAGATGGTCAGGAAAATTGTATCCAAGAAGACAAGCAGAAACCTCAACGATGAGAATCCACATCTACAGAGATTTGGAAGAATAAGATTTCAGCCCAGGAACACAGTGAATATAAAGGCCAGGAAGCAAGTACAAGTGTGACTCTAAGCCTTTGGCAGCTAAATACAGTAAATTGCTTGTTTTTATCTGGGAGGGGGACATTCTCTAATTCTTAACAGCAGGCAAAGTTTTACCTTGATTAAAATCCAGACGGTACTGAGAGAGGTAACAAACAATGTCTTCATCAACCATTTCACAACAAATACAGAGACAGAAATCTGTGACAGCTTTTTGTTGTGACATTGGAGACCTAACATTAAGAAGCATTCAGGAAAGACAATTTCTGTGAGGAGCTGCATTGATTCAGAATACTTAGAGCAGTAGCTGGATGGCATGACCTTTAAGTTTTTTTCTATAA
Organism: Chaetophractus vellerosus; assembly: GCA_004027955.1. Lineage (NCBI taxonomy): Eukaryota > Metazoa > Chordata > Mammalia > Cingulata > Chlamyphoridae > Chaetophractus > Chaetophractus vellerosus. Next base: position 551 of record PVKH010007217.1, on the reverse strand, counting down.
ATAAGAGCTGGATGTCAGACAGTCAAGATTACAGTCTCTACCAAGGACCTGAGTGCAGGTATCCTAGATTATTCACTTATTCTCTGATTCATTAATCAAGAAAGAAAGAAATTGTTCATAACAAGCTGGGACAAAGGCTTTTAATCATAACACTCTATTTTCCTGCTGCATTTAAGTTAAGGCTCACAATCTCGGCTGACTTCATAGAATTCAATTGAAATATCGACTAGCCAGATAAAGAGCGACTTGTTTCCAGTATATAATCCCATTCTTTTCATTTGCAAATATATGGATTTATTTATATCTCTTGCTATAGAATAGAATAAGGCCTTCTATTTTGCAGATATACATTAAATTTTACTGAGATGCAAATCAGTGCTAACAAGTATAAAATTAAAGAAGAAAAGAGTATTGATTGGTTCACCAAAGTGGAAATGGAGATTCTTAAGCTATTACTATAAGGCAGGTCTGCTTAACAGGACGTTACTTTGTAATTTTGTTCCTGACAATTAACCAAGATAAGTATTTATTAAACAGCAACACTCTGACAG
>PVKH010007216.1:0-20393 GCA_004027955.1 Chaetophractus vellerosus | reverse complement strand
TAGTAGAAAAGGAAAAGCAGTACAGAAAATAGAAAGGGGCAGGAGAAATATTTCAGTACAGATTGAGATCTGAGTCCTGGCTTACCATTTCTAGAGCCTATTGCTAAGTATTGAATATTATCGATGTTGGCTCCAGGTTCTGGCATATCATCATGGAGACTATGGGACACTAGAGGGAAATTAAAACACACGTATACAGTGAGAAAACCTGGAAACCCACTAAAAATGCATCCATAAATGTGTTATGGTACATCCTTGCAGTGGAACACAATGTACCCATTTCTGATAGTCCATTTATTGACATGGAAAGATGTTTACCACCTTAGTTAGTGCTAAAAGCAAGAGTGTAAAAATTATATACAGCATGATCCTATTTCTATAGGAAAAACAACACACATATTATGTAGAGAAAAAAGAATGAAAAGAACATGTTAACAGTTATTGTACTGAAGGTGAAATCAACATATGATTTTTATTTTCTATTTATGTGTATCCATATTAGCTAAGTTTTAGATTATGACTAGGTTTTCCTGTCATTAAAACATTAAAAAGAAAATACCATAATTCTTTAAAGTAATAATTTATGTCTTATGACTTTCAGTCATAAGCTGAAGAGAATTATTTGTTCAAACAGTTAAATTTGCTAATTCAAGAGAGACATGCAGTTGGTAGAGAAGGGAGACAGAAGTAAGGTAGATTAACTGGTGCATACCTGGTTTGAAAAATTTCATAATATAAATGTTGTTTTGATTTCCTTTTCACGCAATTATCTAAGAAATTTCTTAAAGATCATAGAAACATAATTATAATTTGGTCACCACTTCTATTGCAAAATGGTTGACACTGTGGTATCTGGAGATTCAAAAACAGGTACCTTTAGTTGGTAAAGGGAAATAAAAATAATTTAGGGTTTATTCTATGTCAGGTACTGACTTATATTTATGTACTGTATTGGCCCATGTAAAACTTATTTTGATAAGTTTCATTCAGAAATTGCAGGCACATTAATATGGTTTTGGATAAAGAAAAAGGCCATAAAATTTAGAGATACTGACAAAATCTCACATTAAATACAGCGTCACAGTTTATAAAATGTTTTAAGATTTATTATTTCATTTAATACAATAATCCAGTGAAATAGACCTTTTTTTGAAGATGAGGAAACAAATGGTCTAAGTGGTTTATGGAGCATGGCCACGTTAGAGCATCTCACAGTCAGGCCTGTATGTCTAGATGTACTGATTTCAGCACGCTGCTTCTCTAAAAAATCCAGAAATCTTCAGCCATCTAAATAACACCTTGGACCCACTAAAAAACCACTCTAGATGAGCAATATTTAATGCCAATACAAAGCAAAGACCAAGGTGGGGTGGGGAGCTCCATATTTTTAACAAGACTTGACTTTATAACTCTCATCTCTGGTTCTTGGGTTAATTAATCTAGATTTGGTGGTTTCCAGATGCCAATTTGAAGACATGCAATCAAAATGTGAAAAATAAGAGCAATGTATAAGATTATACCCTTCCTAAATTTATTATCCTAAAATACTCTCTAGTTTGAGAAGTAATCACTGTCCTATATCAGTTCAAACTTGCCTTTGCCACCCTCCACCCAGCATTTACATTTCTACTGAACTGAGTAATTCTAACCATCAAGGAGTTACTGTTTTTGATAAGCAATGAGCAGTCCAAGACTTTCAGACTATAGTCAAGCCTCACAATGAACCCCTCCATGAAATCTTTGGGTAAACTAGTGGGCAGGTGCATCCATGTTGCAAGTTCGCCAATATTCCCAAATGCAAAAATTTTAGTGGCTAATGGTCTGTGCAAATCTTTTCAATGGCAATCTTTTTCCAAACAAATCCTGGTAATCCCCATAAGAAGTTTTTAAAAGAAATTGTAAGAAAAATTTTGTTTTAAGCTGAATAAAGCTATTTTCAATTTGCATGGAAACAAATTGTCCTTTGGAGATAAAAACAAAAAAGCTGTTCATCATCATCATCACTTTAAACCTTGTGTGACTGTATAAACAGGGAACTCACTCTTTTAAAAGCAACCTCTATCATCTTTCAGATGAAACATCCCCAAATCCTGCACTGAAAGGATATTATCTTAAGCTTAAAGAAGAGAAGATCAAGAACTATGGTAAAGGTTGGAAAATAAATAAGGATTAGCTGTGCTGCACTAAAAAAATAACAGAGCAATTCAGAGTGGCTTTTGAGATGGTCAAAATCTGCAAGGAGAATAGCAATGAGGGAGTCACTTAATCTCTTCAGCTCTCAGCATTCTCAAGTTTAAAATGAAAGAGCTCATTTAGATGATTTCCAAGCCCCCTTACAGTCCTCCATTTGTGGAGAATTTACACTATGTAAGTGTCTTTGCAACCTACACATTAGGAGCATGCAACGGTTAATGGGAAAGTCCTGGGCAGCAGCTGTTAGGAGGGGGTCAATGGTGGCACAAAGAGTATCAGAGTCCACGTTTCCATGCAACAGGATCCTCCTCAACTGAACTGGAAACTAATTATTTGCACTATAGGGAGGGAGGGAGATATATAAACCATCCCGCCACAGAGCTGGATGAACACAGAGGCAGCAGTGATGCCATGGCCAGAGAAGGAAGACATGAATAGGCAATGGGAGTTGGGGGTAGAGAAGATTGGGGCTAGGTTGGAGATTGAGAGAGAAAGAAGCCCTCGGGGAAGGTAATAAATAACTGATGAGGCAAGAGTAGATTTTAAAGGAAACAACCTCCTTTATGCAGCGTAGATGAGACTCCCTAAAAACATCGTGAAATATAAGCCATAGCAGATGCAAAATTAGCAGATGCTGATTTTCTACCACTGATATCAAGGGTCGGGAAACAAGGAAGCAGTCATCCCAGTGCACAGAGCAAAAAGGAAACATTGCGGAATAGGGGAATAGGGTGTGAAGAGTGGGATTGGCAGACCCTCAAAGACAAGAAAATCAGACAGGCCTAGAACAGAGCCTTTGGCCTGGCTGCTTCTCTACCGGAGCAGTCTTAGTGTGCCAGAGCTGCTGTATCAAAACACCACAGTCTACTTGGCTTAAGCAACAGGAATTTATTTTTCTTACTGTTATGGAGGCCAGAAGTCCAAAATCAAGGTGTGAGCAAACTCATGCTGGCTCTGCAGTCTGCGGCATCCCAGTGGTGGCTTGCCAGCAGGCCACACCTGTTGACTGTCTCTGTCACATGGCCATCTCTCCCAGTTTGTCCAATTTCCTCTGCTTATAAGGACTCCAGTTGTATTGGATTAAGGCCCACCTTGATTCAGTTTGGCCTCACCTTACCTAATGACATCTTCAAAGGTCCTATTTATAAATGGATTCACAGCCACAGGACCAGGGGTTGGGACTTGAACATGACTTTGTGAGGGGCGTGATTTGATCCACAACCAGAGGTTGTGGAGCCAAACTTGGGGTAGGGATTACAGTGTTGTCCTTTAGAGTATCCATGCTGTGCTGTACAAGACTGTGCTTAAGACAATGATTTAGTCCATTATTTTGGTGTCATTACATACTGAGAGTTCAGTCATTTTCAGGAAGGCTTCTTGTATTTTTAATGTTCCAAATTAAAGAAACCCATCATTTATTGTTATAGATGAATATATTGCTTGAGTGGACATGAATTTTTAATGGTATCCAAGACTCTATGCCCAGAGAATGCCCACCACATGAGCACCAGTCCTTCAGGCACATGGCCCTAAGCAGACTTCTTTGTACATATCACACTTTCACCTACCCACAGAGGCAAGGCTGATGTTATTATTATCCCCATCTTCAAAATGAGGGAACCTGAGGCACAGAGATGCCAGGTGACTCGCCTACTATCCATTTTTTTTCCCTATTTGGTTGTGTCATCATCTTTTTGGTACATGCTTCACTGAGCAGGGGCCTGTGCCTCACTGCGCAGGTCTGGGATGCCCTGTTTCTTTTTTTACCAGGAGGTCCCGGGGATTGAACCCGGGTCCTCCATATGGTAAATGGGAGCTCAATTGTTTGAGCCACAGCCGCTTCCCTACTACCCATTTTAAGTGATAGGGTCAGCCAAGATTTGTTAAATCTGGGTCTTCTGACATCTAGTACCTTAATAAAGTTTTGCTCAAGAAGTGTAAATTAGCTGCATACTATTGAGAGTACTATGCTTTGATACAAGAGGTGCAAAGATAAATTTTCAATATTTCCTGTTCTTGAAAAGCTCTCACTCTCTTAGATTCGAGAATATAAACAAGCAAATAGCTATTTTCACACTATTTGGTGAAGACTGCAAGATACATAAGCACAGAGTGGTGTTCTCAAACCATTTTTCTTAATTAGAGAAATTGTAGATTTACAGAAAGATCATGCACAAAACACAGAATTCCCATTACCTTCCGCCATTTTTAACATTTTGCATTAATATGGTACCTTGCTAACCTATTTTTGTACTCTCCCTGCCCCAGGGCATTTGGCAATGCCTGGAGATAGTTTTGGTTGTCACAACTGGAGTGGGGTAGGGGGAGGGGTGTGCTGTTGGCATCTAGTGGGTAGAGGCTAAGGATGTTGCCAGACGTCCTGCAAAGCACAGGGCAGGCCCATAACAAAGAAGTATTTGGCCCAAAATGTCAGTAGTGCTGAGGTTGAGAAATTCTGGCCTAGAGCATTCCGGGAATGCAGGGGGAGGGAACCTAAGCCTAAGGAGACTTATCAGGGAAGGCTTCTAGAAGCAGGTGATGCCTGAAGTAATCGTGACTGGTGAGTAGACATCATCTTGAGTATCCAAGATCAGGAGCCAACTAAGCTCAAGGAACGTGAATTGGCGTGGGGTGTCCAGGGAACCATTCATAGTGTGTTCCACGTGGGAGCTGAGGCAGGAGAGCCAGGGAGAGGCCAGCTCCTGGAGCCTTGTGGGTGGTGCTGATCTCCAGACCTCCCACTAAGGGGAATCGGTGTTGGGTGTGTGCAGGGGAGAGGCATGGTCAGGTTTGCCTACTGGATATTTCACTACTAGTGTAGAGCAGTGGATAACAGTACAGACTCCCAACCTTCCAGCAAGCCCCCCCCCATACATGCTCACACGTACCTCACATATCCTGATGTGGTAGGTCTGGGGTGGAGCCCAGAAACCTGTATTTTTCATAAGTGCCCTGTGTGATTCTGATTCAGGTAGCCCAATGTCCTCACCAGAGTACAGGATATATTTGAAGGCAGTGAGGCTGAAGGCAGGAAGTTCAGGAGGAAACTCTTTTAACCCCACCATGAAAAAAAAATAAAAGGGAATCTCAAAAAAGAGGGGAACATGTAGTTTTATCCTTTTCTTTCCTAATGTGAGTGTGAGACTCTGAACCAAGTGCTTATGAAAGTCTCCACTGCATTGATGAAGTTGCACTGTAGCTCCTTTCTGGATTCAGTGGCCTGGGAGGGGAGAAGCACGAAGGAAATCCATACTCCATGTGATGGGAGCACACCCTCTTGGCAGCCCCCCCACCTCCTTTGACAAAACCTGTCAAAATTCTCTGTCCCTAGACCTTGTTGGTACAGCAGTACCTGCTTCCTGTTCCCAGACAGACTCACCCTTGGGCTTTCCTCTCGGTCTTCCCTGGAGCTGGCTGCTCCTGTGTCCTGTCACATAAAACTGTGAACTGAGGTCTCTGACTTACGTCATGCCAGTCCCAGCAGGGTGAGGCTCCACCAGTGTGAATTCTTGCTTTTGCTGCTTTACTTTCAAATACAGTTTGCAGTTTCATGTTATTCATGTCCCCGGGCAGCTCACACTCCTCATTACATTGGCTTGGGATGAGCAAGAGTGGAAATCAGTGTGCAAACACTGAAAGCCTTGACTTTCTGGTCGGAAACTGAGGAAAGCCTTCTTTGCCCTGCAGTCGCTCCCTGAGCAGAGACGCCTATGACCCTGTTCACATGGGAAGAGATGAACATCCACAGTAAGAGGTCAATGGCTGTGCTGACAGATGCTGCACCAGGGAATTTTTTTTTTTAAAGAGCCTTCCTACAGCTGTCCTGGTAGCTTGGGTAAGTGGTGCTAATATTCCCAACTTGTCTTATCTGAGCTTGCTGATATTGAATTTTTAAAAATATAAAATAAAAGGAAAGACTAGTAAACAATCTTCAGTTGGAACCCTGACATCTGACAAATGGGACTTTAAGAGGTTAGGTGACTTGTCCATGGCCACAAAGAGGAGAGAAGATTCAAACCTGAGTTTCCTGACTTTCAATTCTTGGCTGTTTTCATAGCACAATAAGAACGGAGAGTCAGAAATAGTTAATTTTGTTGCGGAAGTGATCCAAAACCTTATTCTGTGACCCTAGAAAAAAATATCAAGTTATGTCCATGCTATAAAGAAAGTTTTCCAAACTAAGTTTAACTTAGAAAATAAATAAGAAATAAGTCAGGAGAGGGAATTTTCCTTGAGATTACAGTGTCCATCAAGTTGGAGGTGATCCAAAACTGGTGAGGGTAGATTTGCAAGTGGCCAGTCAGAGTTCAAAATGGACTTGATGCCCCTTGCTGTACTCTGATAGGAGAACATCATGTTCTCAGTTTCTGTGACCATGCACTGTCTAGAGGCCATTGCTTTTTACCAAGTTTTCATTGCTTTTACAAAGACAATAATGCCTGTTTCCTGTATATTTATTTAAGTAAACAAGAAGGAGTCAGCAAGTTACCGTCTCTTTTGCAAAGCAAGACTTTAAAAATTTTTATCTAAAGAAAGAAAGCAAAAGATCTGTTCTCTGCATTGTTCCATAAGATAAGTTCCTAAGATAAACAGTTCTATTTAGAACACCGTTCAGCTGGGCAAGTGGTTCCGTTTCCCACTTACCACCCACATAGTGGACATCAAAGGCTTTTTCAGTGGATAAAAATGCTTCTAAATGGTTTCTTGAGCTGTTCCTATTCTCAATAAGCATCCCACTACAGGGTTTCTGTGGGAAGGCCATTGCAAGCATTTCCTGGCAAAGCAACCATTTCAAAACCCAAGCTTTATTTTGGAGAGCGTATAGACTCCTTATGGGACTTCAGAATGTATGCTTATTACCCAAACATAGAAACAATAGTCCACAGAGGTTAAGAGGGTGAGCTTTGGTTCTAATCTTGAACACCACCATTTTCCAAATGTATGTCCCTGGGCAAGTCTCTTAAGCTCTTTGTTTATAAAATGGGACTATTTCTAGCAACTACCTCTTGGGTTATTTGTATTAAAAGAAATAATATACATATAAAGTAAGTGCTCAATAAATGTTTATTATTAGGTGCCACTTACAGCTGGATCTCCGTGGTACTCACCATCCAAAGAATACCAAAAGAAATGCTAATAATACTTGAATAATTATTTGATTATAAATTATAATTGATACTTTAATTATAAAAAATAATGCATGCCCTTAGCACTACCTGGATACTTTGAAAGAATTCTTTTGAATAATTGCCTGAGTATTCAAGTTTACATCTGATTTCAGTGTGCACTCTTTTATTTATTTGTTCATTTATTTTACAGACTTTTTGAGCATCACAATTGTTGATACTGTCCTTGACGGGCTTATAGATTTCCCAGTCAACGTAATAATGGAAAACTCTGATCTGAAGCCTTGCTTATGTATTTCATGGGGCCCCAAACCTGACGTTTCTAAAGAAACCCATAATGGACTTTGCCTGTTATTTTTTTAAACTCATGCTGCAACATAAAATTAGTTCTTGGTAAGACAAAAGCTATTTCTCCACATGTGAAGTGGGGAGACAGGACTACTCTACATAAGTAGTACCTTGGAGTAGGGACCAATTGAGGAGAAAATGTTTCCTTTACCAGAAAATATTTGTTGGATGCTTTGTTCATGCTGGGCATGTACAAAAAAAATTTCCATAGTTAGGGTTCTTGTTTTCAAGGAGCTTTCTTGTTCAAAACTGGGCATCCAACCAACATATGCTTTGCATATAGTCGGTTCAATTAAAGTCTCAAATTGAAATCCTCAAAATATTTATTTTCTTGGTCTACGCAGAAAGTTAGTGATCTCAAACCAGGTGTGTATATCATGTGCATGTCAACAATTGTGTAAGTGTGTGTAATGAGGTGAATTATAAATTCATTCATGATTTTAGTACAAAATTTATTTTTGAGCCTCTGACAGCATTATTTAACAATATGTCACAAATTGGTGGTCAAGAGTAAGGCCAACTTTCTCCAGCATTTACCTTTCCAATGGAGAAGTGAATTTCTGTACTAACAAAATTAAGTTCATCATCCCCCCCTACCCCCATCCTAAGCCCAGTCTTTGTCCTGGTCTCTCTATTTCTGCAGATAATATCACCAAATTGTTAACTACTTAGGCTTCAAAACCTTACCAACCTATATCCCCTAATAACCTCCCTCACCTGGAATTGTCAAGCTTTGCTGATTCTACTCCTGGTCATGAATTCCCAGTGATCCATATTTCCCAATATCAGGTCCCCGTGGCCTCTCACCTGGACAATCATAGACACTTCCTGATTGGTGTCCCAGTCGCACTTTATGCTTCTCCGTTTTGACTCACCCTGGTGCATTCCAACAGTCTCAGGCCAGGGTATTCTAGAATGAGTAGCACTGGCTATGCCATCTCTTGTTCGAAAACCACATTGCTCTCAAAATAAAGTCCAGTCTCCACAATGAGGCATTGAGGGGCCCTCAATAATCTGACCACAACTTATTTTCAGTGTTACTTTCACCATTATCTGCCTGCCCCATGCTCCCTAAACTTTGGCCAATCAGGTTACTCAAAGCTCTTCTGCAGAAGATTCAAGCTATACTGTATATAGACTGTTCCTTCCACTTAGAATTGCCTTCCATCATCCCTACCTATAATCTCAAATGACCTGTCTGCCATGAAGCTTCCCCCCCCCCCCTAGACCAGAGTTAAGCGAATCTTCCCAGGGCCTCCTATAGTAGTTTATTACCTCTAGTAAAAAGATTACCTACATTTGCATCCCCATGGTTTTCCTGTCCTGGACAGGACTGTTTTGTGTCTGCTGTTATTGAACATTTATTAATGTGAGTTCCTGGCAGACAAAAGGAGTGCAGTAAATGTCAGTGGAATTGAAATATTTCTGAAGGCAGAAAAATGGCAGGATGACTTCTGAAATGTCCCTCCTCTTACTGCATTTCCCACTGGCTCCATTGGTACCAGGACAGTGTCAGTTCTAGGCTCAAACCCACTCAGAACTGATAAGTCACATGCCTCTGTTTCAATACCCAGAGGGATAAGAGGCGAAATATGCATTTTAATCATCCTAGAAACAATAGGCACCCCTTTTCAAAACACTTTTCCGAAACCAAACCTACTGAGAAAATGTCTAAGAAAATGGGATTTAAGCTAAATTTAGGAATACAACCATAATCTAATAAATAACAGTAAACAATGGAGTCCTCACAGTGCCATACAGGGGACGAGGCACCTGGATTTGAAACCTGCTTTTGCCACTTTCCTAGTAGGAGATCATGGAGAGTTACTTAACCCCACTCAGTTTTAACTTCTTCTCAGTAAAATTAAAAATATATATACCTGAAACCAGGTCTGTATCATGGATGGTGCATAGCAGATACTTGAAAAGTGCTAGTGTGCTCCTTTCCTCTTCTAACCTGAGCATCACACATGGATAAGTATTTCATCTGGGCTCTGGAGATAAACCTGGAAACAGTGGTATTCTCTGTACCTCCATTTCTTTTCCACAAAATGGAGCTATCAAAACCTACTTGTTGTGGAAACATGCTCTTCACGCCTCTTATCCAATCATGGAGCCTAAAATCTACGGTTTAAACTGCATTTTAATTGTTTGTGGGGAGGGCACCCATAAATGCCAGTCATTTTAAGACCAGTGCTACAAAAGTGGGAGATGGCAAATCAGGTCAGAAGGTGTATTCTGCTCTGTGACTATGGAATGCAGAAAAACCAACTGATCCTTAGAGAGTTGTCATTAATGACGCGTTTTTAAGAAAGCTTATATTTTGCAGAGCGATTTTGAATCCCCAGCACCAGACTGATGTTGAACCCTAGAAATCCTCTAGGAGTCACCTCATTTTATGGACCAGACAAGCAACATTTGCCAGCAGAGGCTAGGAGGAGATTGCCTCTGTAAACAGGCAATACCCCCACACTATCAGGTATCAGGAGGGAGGAGCAAATGGGTAAGTTCTGGGTTGTTCCTGCACCACGCATCGCCTGGCCCCTTCTTCCCCATCCCCCCCACCCTCCTACCCCCTGTCCCCTCTTGCCTTCCCTTCTCTTCCTTGGAAAAGGGCAAGTATGGTAGGTTTCCTACAAGTTCTCGAAGACATGACTCATCACCCACTAGGGGAGGTTGATCCTTTTGGTGTGCCCTTGTCACAGAAAAATGCCAGTGCAATTTGCTATATAACTTTTCACCTTGTCTTAGCCATCCAAAGAATAATATACATGAATAGAAAGAACTTTGCAAATTGCATGGTGATGTAACAGGATCACAGGAATTTTAGTATATATTCTGATTTTGAAACAAGAAAATCAATCCTTCTCATCTGGGTCTAGAATGAGAATTATTCTTGCTGAAGTGACAGATTTCATATTTATATGATCTTTCATGGTCACTCAGAACAAAATGGGTAAGAGGACAGTGACTAGGGAGTGCACCCAAAAGAGGTATGTTTTCCTTTCCATATGCATGTGGATTCTATGAGGGTCTAGTAACTGGAAATTGACCACCAAACGTAAAATATATATTTATATCTAAGGCATACCCATTGTTCTTCTTGTTAACTATCAGATATCTATAAATAATGGCTTGAAAAAATAAAAGCAATAATAACACAATCTCTTATCCAAAATGAACACAATAGCTCAGATCACTTTCCAAAATGTCTGTGATTTCAGAACATAAATGAAGACACACCCTTAAAAGAAGCATTGGAAAGGAGAAAAACTGGCCGACTTCCCGAATCTCACTGACTCAAACTGGACTGGATGATGACCGAGATCAAAGGCATGCTATGTGGGATGGAAGGCCCGGAGGAACTGGCATCTTCAGGGCTGCTGGAAACGAGCCAGTTCAACCACACCAAGCAAAAGCAAACTGAAAGTAATATGGGCGAGTAATCGAATGCACATGGGGTACTCTTCACAAAATGCAGAGCTTGTGTATTCCCAAAGGCGAACTTTCCAGGTCTTCAACAGAAAAATCAAAACGCCCTTCTTCCCTACCTACAGCCTGAACCTTGAGCCTCTGCTGAAAGGAAATGGACAAAATCTCCTTTTTTGACACAGTGCTGGCCTTCCTCTCCATCTCTCTCTCCCCTCCCTTCCTCCCCCCAAATTACTTTGTCTCTGATCTTAATTTCTAAGTAAAATGAGATTTTTCAAAGCTTGAGGAATTCTCTCTGGGCAACAAGTGTTCCTAGCTGCCCTGTTTATGGTACCTCAGTTCCTCAGAGCTGGGATTTTCCAGTGCACCGTCATTTCCACGGTGCTTTGCCGTTCTCAGATGGAGAGCACTGAGGAGAAGACTCCCCTGACTTTTGGGAAAAGGTTGCCACAGGTACCAAATGCTGCCATTTCACCATCGTCATCTTCCTTTTCTCCTCTCACTGCTTTCTTGTCAGGGTGAAATAGACTGCCGCCTCACTCCCGACCCCCTCACTCCCCAAACCCCACAGCGCCCTAGAAGAGTAGAACAAAGATTAAAGACCGGTTTTTCCCCTGCTGCAGGTTCAATCTTAGAGAGGGATAGCATTAGAGAGGAGCTCTGGACGAGGAAAACCTTGAAAATGAAAGCCTGCGTAAGGATATAAAAAGAATAAAACGAAGGAGGACATTCCGTTTCCAACTTGATTCCCTTTTTTAAAAATAGGATTATATCCTTATAGAAGAAAACAGAGCAAAATACAGCAGCATTTGAATGATTTCTTCCCACCAATTTTCTCCGGTCCCTTAATTGATTTTAAGCCTTGCCGAGTACTTTGTTTACGGTCCCTAGTGCTGTGATTTGCATCCCCTCACTGGGTAGCTGGCTGAGCTGGCAGCTGTCTCACTCCGATTCTGGCTGGGAAAGGTAAGGATCTTTGCCTTGCTCTTTGAAAGATCTGGGAGAGAAATATCAAATGCCTAGGGGGGGATATAGATTTAATTCGTGCATTTGGGGGCTTTCAGAAAAGTTTCCCCAACTTAAAGGAGTCTTCTAAAGCCATGTGCTTTAAAAAGAACCAGAGAGATTTCCTCTCCCTTCTGAAAGGAGAGGGTTTGCAGAAGGCTGGCTGTATTGTGGATGATATTTTGCATTTGGGGACAGGTGTCCCTTGAAGGATCCCCAGAGGCGTCTAATACCTTATAGGCATCAGGTGGGAGGGCAGGAAAAATTCAAAGGCATCAGCGCTCTTCACTAGGAATTCTCTTCGAATTTTAATTAAGGAAAGTCAGCGAAAGCCACATGTGAGTGGGTATAATAATATCTATTTTTCTGGTACAATTTCTGGGTTGTTGCAAAGTTTTTACTTCTTTGTATTTATTTTGAATTACTTGTCTGCTTAGAGTGTGGAGCTGTGAATCTGTGTGTCTGGGCAGATGCTCACATGCTGTGAAGGAGAATTAGGGCCAATGAGACACCTGAAGCCTGAGAGGGCTGAGGAAAACTTTGGCAATAGAAGTAGTGACAGACCTACCCACGGTCCCAGACACAGAGACACCATCCGTTATTACAGATTCAGCCAAGCACACCACAGAGAGAAGTGCCTCATGCCCCTCTCTGGCAGAAGTCCAATTCATGTACGTCTAGCTTTGATGACAGGGGAGCAGGAGTTGCAGTGGAATAAGGTAATATTTGGAGCTTCAGTGGGGGCATGGCTTACTTTTTTGGGAACGTGGCCCATGCCCAGGACTCAGAGAGAAATTGACCCCAAAAGCCACAGTGTGTGGGTAGGGGATTGCTGCTCCTTCTCAGAGCTCCCCCAGTTTATATGACCAGTGGCCCCAGCGTCACAATCTGCCCTGATCTTCAACACCAAGTGACCAAGTCATGGATGGATGACTCCGCCCCTTCAGGTCCCACATTTTAAAAGTGTGAGGCCGGTGCCACTGAGGCGCTCCAGGTACTCACCACCCTCGTCCTTGGCAGGTGGGCTCCCCAGCTCAGCCAGCCCTCAGGTACTTTTTTTTTTTTTTTTTTTCGTGTTCAGGTACTTTTTAATGCTACTTTTTTTTTTTCAAACAAAAAGCCCTCTCTTTGGTTTCCACTCTAGAAAAAGGACTTCTTGTCCCTCTCCTTTTGTGACCAGAATAGCCAAGTTATTGTTGCTAGATGAGGCTGGAAAGAGTGGGCTATTGTAAAACAGAGGTGAGATGTCTGAGAACACCGGAGCTCTCTATCAGCAGTTAGAGAAACTAGCAAAAAAGAGAAAGAAGGAAAATAAATTTCTCCCAATTTATAATTTGGATTTGATATTTGCTACTTTAATTAAAAGGGGTTATTAAAACTTGTACAGGGTTAGAAAGGGGGACGGATAACTTTCAGCTCTAGATATATAGGAGGAGTTTATAATTGTCTACCAATATTATCTACATTTTTTTTACCTCAAAAAGACAATGGAGGCTTTATGTATTTCAAGAACTTTCAAATTTTAAATAGCTTGTGTGTTAAAAAGCATAAACCTAGAAGGCTATTTGGAAGGTGAGAAATAGACCTTTAGCCTTATTGTTTGTCATGTCACATGTGTTAGAATGTTTAAAATACCCTGCTTCTTAAAATGTGGTTCAAGGAGCTACAGCATCAGCATTGCCTGAGAGCTTGAATCTACATTTAACAAGCAACACGAGTAATTTTATGTGCCCATTAAAACCTGAGGTTTAAACCAAGGCTTTCTCTCTTTCTGTGTGACCTTTGTCAAGTTTCTTAACCTCTCTGAGCCTCTGTTTCCTCATTTATAAACTAATAAGAATTAATGTTAATGCATGTACATTGCTCTGCCCATAGTCGATGCTCTGTAAATGGCAGTGATGATGATGATGGTGATAATTTCAGCATGTCTAAAGTCAATCGCCTATTAGCACAAGCAGTAAGCAATGGTGTTTAAATCAAGATGACTGCTTTTTTTCCCCTCAACCATAAACAATTTGCATCTCCCACCCTCGTCCCCAAATGAATCATCATCAAACAAGGAAGTTTTTAAGCTTCAGATGATCATTAGACACGTAATAAAAGAGAATAATGGGAAGACCTAGGAACCTGGACTTTTGCTGGCTTAGAGGCTGAATTCAGCTGCCCCATGACTTCACAGCTGTTCCTGCCGCCCTCGAGTGTCTGCCCCTCGGTTCTGTCCCATCAGCTGGGTCTGCAACGCTGACGCGGGGATTTTCTTATGAAAATGCCTAATGGGCGGGAAGAAGATCTGGAGGTTAGCTGGGGAAAAAATGAGTAATGCAAAGCAGTCTGCTCGGTAAATGCTGTGAGAGAAAGAAAAGTAAAAGCTGGGTCCTGTCTCTGGGGACAGAGTAGCATGATTCTGACTTATCATGTCATTGAGCAGAGTTGAGGGAAGCCAAAACTCGGAATCTGCTGGCAAGGGAAAGAGCGAAGGGGGAAAAAAAGGGGGGGCAGGGAGGGACAAACCGGAGGGGGAGGGAATAAAATAAGAGAGGGAGGGAAAGACAAGCGTCATTAAGGAACAGAGGTAGAGGGAAAGAAGAAGGAGCTTCAGGATCCAAAGCCGAACCAAAGTATTTTGATAATTTTTCTTTTCCTCACAGGAGATTCCTGTCCTGACATTTTTCTGACAGACGGGCTGCTAGCACCAGGCTCTTTCAGAAGAAATTAAAGGGCTGCTGTTTCTTTCCTACCAAGTCAAGTGATTTCCCTTGTGATGGATTGCCTCTCTTTGAGGTATATGTAAGTAGTTTTGGGGACAGATCTTCAATTTCAAGTTAGTTCAAGCCTCAGCTTTGGGGTGAAGATTTTTTTCCAGATATAATTTCAAATATCCTTTTACTGACTTATCATTGGATAGCAGTGACTAAGTTGTTTAGTAACTATTTTTTACATATATACAGGCAACTCTAATATTTGGTTTCATTACTCAGGGAGTAATATTTTGACTTCCCCAAGCAGTGAAGAACCAGTGAGGTTTGATTTGGGGTTAAATTTGCTTTGAGTTGATGTTTAATATATTTGAAGTATTAATCTAATTGACATGGTCTCAAGTGTCTTCTTTTAAACTTTTTTTGGTAACTGCAACTGCTCAACTGTCTCAAACTGGTAGGCTTGAATGCTTTTCAAGGATGGAAGAGAGTGAGTGGCAGGCAAGAGTTTTTCACTGACTTCTGCTAGACATGTTTCAACCAAATGCTTTTGACTGAGAGTCTCAGGCTTTGTCCTGAAATGTTCAAGTTCAACACGTTTGGAAAAGGGTATCATAGCAATTTTTGTACGCAAGGGAAAATATGATTTTGTAAAATTTTACTGAAAATTTAGCATGCTGAATTTTTAAACATACTATGGTATATATGCATCAAAATTCCTTGTTGAGTTTAATAGAAAAATTTTGGATTGGAGGCTAATACTCTAAGAATTGATCAGATCTTTAACATAAGAAAGCACAAAATTGCGTTCTATGAAGTTCTTGCTTTTTTTTTCTTTTTCCCTTTTCAAATGGATCAAAGAATATTGTCACATTTTAGATCACAAATGCCAGCCTCATTGTCACTGAATTTTTGCTGAACTGCCCACCACCTACCCCGGGGGTAGGAAAGCATCCCAAGGCACATGTGGCACTGTGTTTAATGGTAACACAATAAAGACGCTTGTTGGCTGTCAGTTGATGGAGAAGAATATCGTGCGTACCCTGGCTGTGTCTTGACGTTGCTTTTGTAGGCACTGATGGTTGGGAAAGAATGCACATTAGTCATAGAGGCAAAGTTGCTATGAGTTGTGGAACTAACTGTCTGAAGTGTTATTTGTAACATATTCTTTTCTTGAATGAAGCCGTCTTTGGATTAGGATTCCGGCTTTTCTGTGTGTTTAGAGGAAAGAGAAGCAATAGACAAAGTGGAAATGCTTGTAAAATATTTGTAGACAGCCAGGGTATATTAAGCGCTGTAAAGTGCTTCCTGGTTTTTATATCTTTCCTTTATGTTTATCTGCTTTATCTTGCTTTTTGCCCAATGCAAAAAGAATGCAACCAATTAGAGAATAAAGTTGATTTTCCCGTGCACCCATGCTTTCTGTAAAAGCCACAGCCCCTTACTTCTACCTGCAGTGCTCCTTCAGTGCATTTGGCTCACATCTCCTGTCTTCTCCACAGTTTCCACCCTGGTGGGGCCCTCCAGATCTAGTCTATGAACCCAGCTAGGAAACACTGCTGCAAGAAAAATGACTGAAGAGCCCATCAAGGAGATACTGGGAACCACAAAGTCTCCCAAACCAGAGACAATGGAGAAAAACCCCAACAGCGAAGCTGTGGTCACCATGGTCCCCCTGGTGAGCGAGATTCAGCTGACGGCTGCCACGGGGGGCGCCGAGCTCTCTTGCTACCGCTGCATCATCCCCTTCGCCGTGGTCATCCTCATCACCGGGGTAGTGGTCACTGCTGTGGCTTACAGCTTCAATTCCCACGGCTCCATCATCTCCATCTTCGGCCTGGTCCTTCTGTCGTCAGGACTTTTATTGTTAGCCTCCAGCGCCTTGTGCTGGAAAGTGAGACAGAGGAGCAAGAAAGCCAAGAGGCGGGAGAGCCAGACAGCTCTCGTGGCAAATCAGAGAAGCTTATTTGCTTAAGACTGAATGAGACCAAATGAGATATGTGGCCTGAAAAACCTGCTCTAGTGCTGTCAGCCAGGAATCCACTTAAACGTGGGCAGAACCAGTGTGTGAGAGAATGGACCTGGCACTGGGGCGGCAAAGATGAGAACGGGGGTGGGCTGGGGGACAGGGTTAGAGGGTTCTCCCTTCTGAGGCATGACTTGCGTCTTCTTTCATGACAAACTTAACCCTAAGGGCTATTTCTAAGGTGGAAAAAAATCAGCTTTCTCTCTACATTAAATATTTGAGGGTCATGGGATATGCACAGCATTAGGTAACATTTGGTTCACCTTGGGAAGCAGCCAAGAAAAGATGGGAAAACAATCACAGAGTCCTGGCACACCAGAGACCTCACTCGGAAAAAAAAAAAAAAACCAAACTCTTAAGAAATTGTATCAATAAAACGTTCTGCTGAAGGTCTAACTTGCCTTGGACTTTGCATACTTCTCTGAAATTCTGTGATAATTGTTTTTCAATAAGTTGATTCTCTGGCATCTGTTTTTATTTTTCACTTTCAGTAACTCATCACTGGTGGTACTTTTTCTTGAAGTATAAACTAATATTTTTTATGCTTTAACATTGGACAGTTTTAGATGATTGTAATGTGTCAGAAGTAAAAAAGTAAAAGTCGGAGCTAAATGGTATAGCTACTAGATGATATGGGGGGTTAAATTAATATGAAAATAATCCAATATAGCACTTTTGATGATTTTTATATAAAAGTTTAATGTACATTTCCTTCAGAATAATAAATACTCATTGCTGCTGAAATTTCTTAAATGGTTGTTTGTTGTAATTATTTTTATTGTAGTTCCAAATTGCCTGTCTTCTCTTGCCTCATTTGCGACATCACAATAATATTTCTACCAATTGGGCATGTTGCTTCTTGCTAGCTTAATCAGAAGATTTTCATTTTTTAAATCATATCATTTTTTCATGACTCAAAAGAGTAGTATAATTCTGTTTGCTACATTCTAAAGGATTGCTGTGCCATTAACAATTACAAAATCAATGCCTTGGATTAAATGTGTATTGCATATTTATTGAATCATTTGTTAAACGTTTGGTTAACACACATTTTTGAGCACCAACTATATGCCAGGCATTGTGCAGCTATTTAGCCTGTTTAATTCAGTTCTAATGGACCTCAAATTAGGTTACTGCTTGAATTCTTCTGTGGGTGTTGAGGTATTTCACAGCTCGGATTGTACCCTATAACTACAGGCAGAGATATCCCTGATTCAGGCAGTTTAAACCACATTAAACTAGAATCTGAGGACAGTTAGATATGGTTCTTTTCTTAAAATTTGGAAAAACAAAACAGAAACAAAGTCTAGCACAGCACATTCACTGAAAGGCAGTCTATCCAGGAATCGAATTAAATACAGCAGAAGCCCTCTGGCCCTGACTACTCCCTGGTGCTCAGGTAGTTTTGATAAGCCTAGTTTCTCCTGGCTTTGAAAGTCAGATGGTGAATGTCAATTACAGTAGGGTAGACCATAATTATCTTAAACACATACAGTGGTTGAATTTAATGGTAGACCATAATTATCTTAAACACATGCAGATCAACACTTCTTTAGATCAAATGCAAGAAGTGTGTGGAATTGGGTATATTTCCACAGGAGGGTGCCTGTGCTTTTACCATGTCCCTCTTCTGCTCAGAGATATTCAAATGCTCCCCTTTGCCTTATGAAGAAATTTCTTAGCCAAATGATCAAGGTTTTCCATAGTCTGATCCAAACAGATGTATCCAGCTTTCCCTCTCACTCCAGCCCTGCAAACTCCTTATGGGTTAGCCAGACTGGACAATTCACAACTCCTTGATCTATTTGGTGTCCCTGCCTCCATGTCTGTTCAAACTTCTGTCCTTCCCTTCCCTATAAGACATCCTTTCCATTTCCAACTCAATACAACCAAATCCTACTTCTCATTAGAGCCCCAGCTTAAATGTTACCTCTTCGTTGAAGTCCTCCCTTTTATCTGAAAATAACTGCTCCTTCAATGGGTCTTCATTTATTTACTCTCTGGTGGCACCTTGCCTTTTCTATCGTATTGGTGGCGTAAATGTTTTATCCCCCTTCCAAAATCTTTCAAAGAGTGTGATGTGTCTTATGTTTTTCCTCCCATGTGATGCCTAATAAAATGTCTTACACATAGTAGGTACTCAATAAGCATTTGCTAAATGAACAAAAGGAAAAATCAGAAAGTGAGTGGTTTATCCAGAGTTATAGTCCATTCATTCTAATCTCGGGAAAGAAAATTGTTTAGTTTTCAACTCTCCCAAAATAGGTCATCCCACTCTACTCTGCCTCTACTTTAAGCACCGGGTCTGGATGAGTATTTAGTGCCTTCAAACAAATCTAGCCACAGACCTGAAATGCTTGAAAAGTAAACCCTTGAATTACTTCAGGCCACCAGGGGGCCTCATGCTGCTACCTGAGTCTCCCAAGAAATACTATGGAGTGATTTAAATTGTAGTGACTGAAATGGGATCGTGTTTGGAGATAGCAGTATCTCTCCTAGATGTGAGGAGCTGGAGGAAATCCTCGATTTAGCTCACCACTACCCATCTCCTGAAACTGCTTCACAGTTGCTCTCTTGGGGTACTCCAGTTCAGAGCAGGGCTAGCCCTGTCTAGGGATCCTCCAGTCACATTAAAAGGTATCCACCTTCTTGCTGTCCTATTAGGGAATGTAGCAGAATGCACCAGGATGGGAATTCAATATTCTTTTAGTTGTTGTGTGGCTCTCCACCCACTGAGACAACGCCCCCTGAACACCTGAACATATTCATATGCCTTAGAGGTATGCCCCAGCTGAACCCCTTCCCATGCATACCCCCACACTGACACCCACACCAGTGGTCCTCCCCTGCCACCATTGTGACGCTTCTGTGATCCAAAACCTCTCCAAAAATGAAGCCATCAAAATACTCAAATAAAATTAATAGGAAAATGAAATAATGATTTTAAAAATAACCAATAAAATACAAAAAAAATTTTTTAATTAAAAAAAGATATCCTCCACTGCAAAGCCGGAGGCACAGAGATGCTCCAGCGCATTGTGAATCTGACTCCCATGAGGAAAATAAACCCAGACTTGAATCACGATATCACAGTTGTGCCATAACGCATGTCCTGATTGGGAAGGGCTGTCTTTACAAATGGCTCTATTACATAGAGATCAGCAGGTGTTAAGTGCATGCATTTGCATGATGCCTGCCTATATGTATTAAAAATATATCTTGGCCCCTCCCGTGAAGGATCAGAAACTAGCTGTATCACCTGGCAGGATTCCCCCTAAACCCCACACAACCCAGGGTGCAGAGGAATAACTTTTAACCCCACCCCATGCAACATGTCTCTGGCCTAAGTGAGAACCACACAATCCTGGTTAATCTAGGGAAGGCGGTCGGGTGGACGGTGCAGGTGACGGAGGCCAGAGGATGACTCGAGGAGAACAGGTCACAAGTCCTCAAACCTGCCTCCTTCCACCCCTACCACCCTGAAAAAGAGAAAGGGAGGGAAGCAAGGAAGGGGGCAGGGAGGAGAAAGAGAGTAGAAGGAAGGAAGAGAGAGAGCGAGGGGATAAT
>PVKH010007215.1:0-20393 GCA_004027955.1 Chaetophractus vellerosus | reverse complement strand
AACTCAATTCCCAAAGTCTATGTTACTATTCTCACACTGAATAGGAAATTCCAAATTAGTCACTCTTGTGGCTTACGATTTCAGAAATGGCCCCTGAGCTGCAATCAGTTTTGAGTGCTATTTATTTTGAGCTAAGGTGCTAATGGATTAAATAGCACATATGCCTTTCAGACCCCAAAGCAAAACGAATAGGGGGCATTTTGGAGGATAAATGAGCTGCCTTAAAATATAAAAAGGAAAGAAAACCTTAAAGAATATGATGAACTCAGCCCCATGTTCTGGTTAAACTCAGAAGTATGCATAGACCAGGCTTAGTTTGCAAGAACTAATGCAAGGATAAACACACACACACACACACACACAGAGAGAGAGAAAAATAAATCAAAGAGAATGCCAGGGTAGATATTTTTTAAATGAGGATACTTATTTATAAAGGGCTTTTACTCCTTTGAACCTTATCATATCCTGAGTTCCTTTACTCCTCTTTGCGAATGCTCCAGGGGCAGTTCTAAGGAGAAGCCAGTCTTTCCCTTTGCAAGGACAGAGCAGGGCATACCTGCTGCGTGTGCAGTGTTTGTGTATATTGGTATACATATATTTTCATGTGAAATGTGGTGAGGGGAAGAAGGGTCTTAAGTTTGACTGGGCAAATACCTTAGCTAATGATAGACTAAATTTAGAAAATAAAATATGGTTGAATCCCAGAGTGCGCCAAAAAGCTTCCAGGTATGCACTTAAACAACTAGCTTATCAGACAAAATAAATTTGCTCTGTGGGCCTTTCTATAATATGGTTGTTTGTTTAGGAGTTCCTCCCATTTAGATACATATTTAATTGTATTTCCTTCTCATGCTTTTAGCATCAGAGTCTACTTGTGCTGGTCTCCTTTCCCTGCAAGTTAAAGTTATAGATAAATAAGTAGATTGTGAAGGGCATGAATCTTGATTTATTATCTGTTTACCTTCTTAAAAAAAAAAAACAGAAAATTATTGTATGACAATTATCTTTATCTTGGTATGATTGACTACTGCTTCCAAACCCATTTGGAGACTTCAGTCTAGCATCGGCAAACGTGTTTTGATCATGAAAAAGTATGTTACTTCTTGTTAGTTTATCCTGGCTTCGAGTAAACTGAATACTAGTTCTCCCTAATCCCATCAACTCAGTCTGAAGGACGGGTCAGGGGTCAGGAACTGCTTCTAAAAACACTGTTCAATTGAATCCCAACAAGTCTTTACCTACGAAGCAGCTGCTCACAAACAATTGCAGGTCTCCCCTCCTTTCCATGGTGAGGGGCTTCTAGGCTAGAAGAGTCCACCCTCTGAAAAGAAACCCACCACATAAATCATGCCTCTACCGATACCCTGTGACCTAACGTGAGTTGTTTGTTTACAATGCAAAGTTTTGAAAAATGAATGTACAAACTGGTCTATAAATGAATCGCTGTCCCTGAGAAAATAATGGATGTTGTTTTTAACAGCCTAGAAAATCGTGTCAGTAGGCATACATGTCAAAGAAGGAGCTCTCAGTTGGCTGCTGCTACCTACACAGAGAGAAATGTTCACTTTGTAGTTATGTAAATGAAGTTGGGTATATGTGCAGACATGTCAAGTTCCACAAAGTCAGGAAATATCGATTGCCCTCTCATGTGAATAACATGGAAGAGAGAGATTTCGGGGATTTTCTATCAATCTGGGATGGTCCTTTAAGTCGGACTTATTCGTGTGGAATTAAGAGGAGGCTAGAAATTTAAACATTAAAGTTGGGATCATGTGTACAGCTATATGGGAAGCGTGTATGGCCTCAAAGCTCAGGTAGCACCTCGACACATGTGGGCACACAAAAGCCAGCACGTGGGGGAAGGGTGAGCTCCCCCTTCTTCTGCCCGACAGAAGCAGAGGAGGTGGAAAGGGGTCTCCTGGACCCCAAGCAAGTCCACGTGACCAGAGGAGCAGAGACTATATATCATTGAATACTTACAAAAATTCGTTTTTATCAAATGATATTCATAATAATAAAAATAATCTGAAACAATGTTTACGTCAAAATTTCCCTTTCCCCTGTTCTCTCTGGTTTTACTTCATCACACCCTGAGCTGATTACCTAATGCTCTTTTAATTTTTTTACGCTCTCCCTCATTCACCATCTCTCTGGTTCTCTCATTCTCCCTCTCCTACCTGTAGGAGAAGCCCATGTGTAAGAATCTTTTAGAAATATACACACTCATTTCTACTGCTATTTTATAGTGAATAGCATTCCTCATTTTTTATAAGATCTACATTTTTTTTTTTTACAAAATATTTACTTAAAATGGAAATGATTGGTTTTTGCTTTAGGTGATATGTGAATACAAAAGGCCCATTTTTCTTTAGAGGAAGTCAAGATTTATCTCCTGCATAATGGAACACATCGAAAGAAGTGCCCTGACTCTTTCTGGGGTCCTTTCTCCAAATTTTTAATATTACAAACAACAAAGGATTGATGTGTCTTATAGTACTGCCGTGTAAAACTTTCTAAGCCTTTTCTGGTGAAGTGATTACAAATCTCCTCTACGTGACCAATGGCCATTTGTGATCCTGAAATTCATCTGGAACTGGGGGAAAAAAAATAACAGTGAAGGGCAATATTGGATCAACTGAAAAAATTTGATTATAGACTGTGGATTTAGATAGCAGTTTTGCATTGATGTTAAATTTCCTGATTTGGGTAATTGTACTATGATTATGTATCAGAACGCTCATTTTCTTAGGAAAAACAATGGACTATTTAGAGGTAAAGAGGCATGGTGTCTTCAATGTATTGTCAAATAGTTCAGAAAATAATAAAATACAAATGAACAAAATGATGAGTCAGGATAAAAGATATGTTTTTGTACTGTTCTTGCAACTCTTTTGCAAGTTGCAATTAAATAAAAAAGATGCAAAATTTTAAAAAGAACATACTCTAGAAGAAACTTTTATTATTTCTTGACTATTTTGATAATTAAATTTTTTCATTAATTTTCCCCTGCGTATGTCCACTTTCATTTAAAATCATATTTATGACTTGAATAAAAATGTAATAAACACCCTGTAAAGGTAGTGTTTTATGCTTTCTTTCCTGCTCAGAGGTTGTAGTTTAAAATAACATCCTCCTTCAGAAAAGACCTGACTTGCAGGATTTTCAATACAAAATATTTAGAAAATTGGAGAAAATTAGCCTAGCATTTTGTTCACGAATGTGCTTGCATTTTAGTGTCTTTCTCTACCACTCTCCATCTATTGGGTTTAAAAACATGACTTTGGTATCTAAGCTCTTGATAGTCACAAAGGCTAAATAGAGTCTCTAATGTTTTGTGTCTTGACAATGCACGTATTTCTCTAATTTAAGTGCTCCAGAAATCCACTAAAAACTAAAATGAGCCCTCAGCTGTCCACCCCTTTGAAAAAAGAAATATTATCTGTTTCCAATCACTGCAATCTCTAATAAAATTGCATGTTCTATGTTTAAAATATATTTATTAAGCAGAAAAACCAAGCCCAAATAGCAATTTTCCTGTTGGAGTAAATGCTGGGATTAGGATTTGATAACAGCAAAATAGAGACATTCAAATTCAAAATGCAAACTAGGTATCTTTTCTTTTTAAATTGGCCATTGGCCGTCCAGGCTGTGGGGCAAGTTAGTATGAGACAAAGCTAAAACCTCAAATTGGAATGGTATTTCCTAGGATCATATATGCTCTCCTTGTTCACTTCATCAGTCTGTACACATGAATCTGTTTCACTTTGTATTGTGTGACTCAATAGATGCCTAACAAATGCAAAGAATCCATTCGGTGTATTAGCTTCAGGCTTTATATAAATTGCACTGGTCTATGTTGTTTTGTTCAGAAAAATAAGTCAACACACTTGCAGGATCAGTCACATGAAAATACCTCCTTTTCCAGGCCTGCTAATCCCTTTCTTTTGTTGTGTGTTGCTTTATTGTTTGACTTCAAGTCCTAAATAATATCTTATAGGCAGCAGGGATTTTAGTGAAAGCTGTTAATGACAGTAGGGGGAAATGGTTAGCATTCGGACACGGAGGTCTAGTGTTTTCTTTCTTTCTTTTTCTTTCCTTTCTCCTCCCCTCCTCCTTCTATTTTCTTTTCTTTTCTTTTTTTTAAGCAATCCACCTTCCCTGCTCAAATTCCAAATTATTTCAAAGTTCAGTGAAGGCTTCTCCTCCGTGCATACCCTAATTATTTCAAAGTGAGACCATCTTAAGAGAAATAGAAAGTTTATTCAGGTGGCATGAATCAGACAAGGGCCCAGTGATGCAAACTCGAGCGGCAGACAGCAGGGCCGGCTGTGTCTCTCACAGTGCTTCCCTCCTAAAAGAAGCATAACAAAACCCGAGGAAAACAGGCCTCCAGTAATCTCTTCGCCTGAGCCAGAAAACAGGGGTGACAGAAAGCTGCCCTCTCATTATAGTCTTGGTCTCAAGGTTAGAATTAGACCCTTAGGGTAAGGAGCTGTCAATTAGAGATAACGCCAACCAATGCTGTCTGAAATCTTGGACTTATCTCCTAGCAACTCCCGTTCTTTCTGGGCACAGCCCTTAGCTCTGCCAGCAGCTCAAGAGTCATCCTAAAGACACTGAAATAACCTTTTCAATTTGAGCAGATGCATGAAGAAAATTCTGCTTCCTGAGTCCTCGATGGAGGCTGGGTGACATTTGACTGGAAATGGGTTTGAATCCAGAAAGAATTAAGGTTTTCATGTTTTCCAGTAGCAGATGTTTCAATGGGAGGATTTACTAGAAGTATCTGGCCAAACAATCAGAAAAAAGCTAAAATCAGTCTGATGCTGGATACCTTTTGCTTCTGGACATGAATCTGTCATGTTTACGTATAAGCTGACAGATTCTTCTCTCACATTGCCTGTTTTCTGCTTAGGAGGAATTTGCCAACAATTGGGAGTGGGGTGGCTATGGTTATCATGGAAACTCTGCCTCTCCCTTTAGCTACCATAGCAGAGTATACAGAAAGCCGACAAGCATAAATCCTATGAAGAAAAACACAGGCTTATGCACCTCTGATATGGGAACATCTCAGAATTTACTACTAGAATATTTACTTGGTGCAAAAAGAAAAAGAAAAATCACACACATATCTCAGCGTTGTCTATTCATCAGATTTGAAGCTCATTGATTTTTCTCATCACAAGCAAAGATGGGGTGACCAAATACTGGGAAGTGACTGGTGGGTAAGGAGAAGGCACATCTTTGATTTTCTATTGACATCTACAATAACAAATGGATTCCTCAGAAATTTTGTTAAAATAGCTGAGGAAAACACCCAGCCTACTGTAGAGTGTAAATTAGGCACTCCTTGGAATTAAAGACATAGTTTAACAAAGCTCTTTTGTAAAAATAACAGCTTCCAGTGCCTGCTAGTGCAAGCCCTGTGCACTGCCCATTTTTCCATCAAGATCCTAACGGGATTCCCCTCACAGTTCCTTTCCATGGATCACTACTCCTTTTTCTATTGTAGAATTGTGATGTGTTTTTATGATACCGTATTCACTGAATTTTATATCCAAAGCTTGTGTACATACATACAATTTATCTGTGAAGTGATTATCTCTCTTTTTTTGTATTTAAATCATTTTCATGTATATTGGGAACAATAATCGGATAATCAAGAAACAAACAAAATCAACATCCGGGTGGTTGACGGATGTGTATTGGGTCAGAAAAACAACACTGCATTCTGGAGAAAGTCAGATCACAAGAATGCAGAAGAGCTGTCATGGTGGTTGCTTGTGAGTTTATGGACAAGGAGATTGGTTCTTTACTATGCAGCATGATAAATAAGATTTTTTTCCTCTTCCAACCTGAGCAGCTGTGCAGTGGATTTATTTTTACCCTCCCTAAATCTCAACGTGCAGATGAATTGCTCATTAAGCTTAGATGCACTTGTTTTCATATTACCACTTGTCAACACCACCAACACACAGGAAAGCTCTCTCAAAAGAGAAAAGGAAAGGTTTGAGTAATTTTGAATGAATCATTTTTTTTTTAATCTGTGAATGGGATGCATATACAATTCTGCTCTGGCTTATTTTAAATATTGACTCGAGTGGAGTATTGTTAAACAGCTACTTACAAATATATCACAAAATATCCAATACCTTAAAATCAAGTTATATGTAATTTGCAGAAATTAAACATTTCATATTAGTGAAGAAGGCAGACACAGCTTTATAAATTGTTTTCACAAGGTGGACACACCTTAGATGATTTGCCTTGTGGTAATTTCATGTCGAAAATATGTAAATCTAAGTCATTATAAATATTCAAACTGCTAGAGCATTTTTACAAATACTATTTTTTTATCTTAAATTCTCTCTATCATGGAAAATATTCCTGCGTTTTTAACATGTTACTTGGCATTAAGTTTGAATATAGTAACAAAAGCAAAGGGCTTAAAAATAAAAGATCTATCAGTAGTAATCAAAGTTTACTTTATTAGAAAGCAGATCAGTAATATCCACATGACTCCTATGTGGGACTGTCGGTTCCCTAGGAGATGACTGAAGTTAACCTCTTAGCTGCTGTATGAATTGAATAAATTTCTCAGAGCATCATCTCCAGGCTCAAAGGCCCGCCTATGGCTCATTAATCTGTGGCAAAGAGCCTCAATTTCAAAGAGCTTTTGGTCTGTAAAAAGTGTCAAAGATAGGACTATATCTAGATGCAAATTTGGCTCCTCCAAAGTTTTTGGGGTGTCTTGCCTTATTAAGTTTATAATATTTGATTTTGCATATATAAGAATACCTCTTTAATTAATATTTGATTGGCTTTTATGACAAAGTCTAATTGGAGAAAGCAATGTCTCCTGAACCAGGTTTAAAAAATGCAATATTTAGTGGGTTTTTAAAAATATACTGTGCTTTTAAACTGTTATTTTTAACAAATATGAATTACTTTCTAACTAAATACACCCTTTGATTTGCATAGGTCATTATTCTAAAATAATTTTTATGTCCTCATAAAAATTACAGTTCTCAGATAAATATATAACCACAGCGAGTTTTGGGGGAAAGAAGAGGGCAGGAGAGGGCATTAATCCAAGAGTAGGGAGAACTGACTCAGTGTTTACTAAGTAACCTTGAGTAAGTCACAATTCTGGGAGCCTCAGTTTCTGCATATGAAAGAAGAGGGTCAATTGAAGTAAAGTATTTGAAAGGGATTGTAAACGCTCCACTGTTATGCAAATATAGGTCATTATTTCCACTTTCGGTCAATTGTAAGATATTACAAAATTATGTCTCAATAATATTCCATAGAATTACCCAGGTTTCATAGTTTACAGGCTTACTTCTGGCTTCCCTTAAATTACACTCTAGCAATCATTGAAACACTCCTCACTGACTATATTTAATTGAAATAAAAAATCCTAATTTTGCAAATTTTAGTGTTGTGTGTCTTGTCAGACTTTCCTGCCCAAGGTAGGTGCCCAAGCCAATCCACATGCTTATATCTTATCTTAAGCCTTATTTCTAATTTTGCCTGCTTGAACTCACAAATCCAAGCCTTTCCCCCCCTTTTACCATTGTCTTTGAATTCTCATGGTTCTTCATGGCTATGTTAACAAGTTTTCCTTAACCTTGATAGGATATTCCAAATCTGAAAAGCTATTTCTATAGTTAGAAACAGTAGTTAGAGCTGAAAAAACTGTAAGGAGCTGGAAAATATTGCAAAGGAAGCTATTTGCCCCCCAAAAGAGTCTATGACAAGAAGCACAACTCTTAGATACGTGCTCCATCATAAATGCATTTGGACTAAATTTTGTGCTCAGTTTCTAATACCTAATTTTTAGGAAAGAATTCTGCCATAGAAATTTTCTACCATTCTAAACAATGGAAAAATACAATTTTAAGAATCTCGCCAGGTAAAATGTCTCTGGTCTCTTTTGAGAAGTATATAGAGACTGTATTATAAAGGCATTTGACTGACTTACATTGGTTATTTTATTCCTTCACAGGATTCTATTGGAAAGAGTCTACTGTAGAAATTATATATAGACACACACACACACATTAAAAAATAGAAGATTAGCAGAAATCTAAAAGTAGTAAAACTTCCTTGAAAGTTGGAGCCAATTATTTAAATCTAATTCTGACAAATTAATACAGAGACAGCACCCATATTTTAATTTCCCCTTTCATGATGTGATCAAACAATAAGCTATTCCTCAGCATGACCAAAGACCATATATGTTTATGCCCTAAGTATTATCTGTGAGATAGTGAGGCAGAGGAGAGAAATGCTAACTCGATTACTCTTTTACTTAAAGCACCTAAGCTGATGAACTAAAGTCATTAAAGAAAAGCCTTGCTGGTCATATATCACCAATGCTTTGAACCGACCAATGCATTAGAAATTTCGGAGATTTATTTATTGAAATTAATCCCGGATTTGAATTCAGAATGGGCGAGGGGGTCTGTTGACTCAAGAAGCCTGCTGGGACCCTGCCGCCCACTGCTAGGCAACAGCCCATCCCCACTGCAGCAAACATACTGGCCTCAAAATGAATGACCTCATCTACAAATCAGCTATTTGATATGCAGATCGGACCGCAGGCCTCTTCAATAATACAGCACTTCTCAGGCAGCAGGTGCAGCATGAAAGTGAGTGGCCTTCCGTCATTTCAAAAGCTGGGGCTGCCTTCCTCTCTCCCTCTGGCCCTTAACAATTTCTGAAGCTCTATTATCTTCATTTTTTATTTAGATGGTCCATTTACAGAATCAGGGTTCATCCTCTGCCCTTGGTTCAGAGGCCTAAACTTAGGCTTAGACGAGAAGCAGGATTCAGAAGCCGCATGAGTGACTGGGGGAGGATAGCAACATCCGCACGCTTCCGAATAGATAATACAGCAAACAAAAACACTTGGAAGACTAACCACAGCGCAGTTCTAAATATGCTTATATCCTCCACATTTCTAGTGACATGCGTCTCCTTGAAATTAATTGCCAACGCGTATGTTAGAAATGGAGTTTGCGTTTCCATTTGGGTTGAGGGTAGCGATGTATGTTGAGGGTGAAATGAAGGTATCGACCTCAATTCTTTATTAAATAGCTCACTTTTGTGGTCATAATTGTATTCGGCGCAGTGGTATGGGTGCCTCGGCGCAGAATTATGGCTTGCTGGGTCAGAGGATGAAGGTTCTTTTCAGCCAACAAGTAAGAAAATAAACAGTCCATCCCACCCCCTCCCCCTCAGTCTCACCCCTTGACTCCGCAACAGTGGCGGGACCCTTCGTGTGCTTTGTAGAGCCATAAAGTGCAATGTAATATAATTTATATTGTCTGTGGTTGCAGGTTATGTCCTGAAAGTCATAAACTATTACAGTTTTATGGCTCTGCTGCAGCTATTAACTAAATGAAAGAGTTATTCATTTGAAATCTGGAAGCTGTACAGTGTCCAAGCTTAAATTCATCAAGACCCACTAGTGCAAAATATGTGAAAATATTAAAGATAAAAGATTATACGTAGTGGGGCCAGGCAGTAGGTCAGGGGTGGGGGTGTGGGAATCAACCTTGAAGAGCTATATGGAGGGTATTTGTGGAATTTCTATGCTACACTTATTGTATTTACATTTCTAGAGGATTGCAAGTTGTCATCCTAGGGTTGAATCATGAGCGTTAGTTTGGATTGGTTTGTGTGTGTGGTGTAAATCAAGCAAAAGGAATTTTATGATTACTTTGAATTTTTTGATAAAAAATATATATACAGAGAGAAGCAGAGTGAAACATTAATATTTGACTTTGGCAGTAAAATTTTGCACTGCTTTGGCATATCAGTCACCAATTTCCTTTTCAATTGCTAACACGTTTATCTATTTCAGAGCCCATAGTATTGTCTTTTTCTTAATTAAATATAGACAATTGACAAACATATAAGCTTTTTCTGCTGACTCTGGAGGTATTGGTATAGATAGGTAACATTATGCTCAATGCAGTGACATCAGATATATTTTCATATCTTCATTAGTTTTGGAAAAATCTTTGCTTCCAGAGTCATAGGTGCCATTGGTCAACCCAGAGTTTGGAGTTTTACATAAAAAAAATTTTAAAAAGTTTTAAAGTTGACACTTTTCAGAGAGTGGGAAACAGAGATTGATAATCTGTGAATATTTTTTTATCCATCAATCTAAGAGGTGAAGAAGGGGTTACTTGAGCCCTCTGCACCCAAATTAAGAGCATATGAAGCTATTTTTATATGATAAATATCACCCTCCTCATATGGAATCATTTTTTCCTTAAAACCAGAGAAGCAAAAATTTTAACATTTACTTTTAGTACATAGTACAATGACGCTCTGGGCAGTTGGAAAATCAACAAATGAACTCAAACAAAATTAGATTTTTTAGGTTTTGTAAAAAAAAAAGCAAGAGAAAATATGAAACTATATACAGCTTAGGCAGTATGTTTGCAATACCTTTTATGATATCATTTTAAGACTATGGTGGGATAAAAGAAGCAAGTACAGAGAGAGTCTTGGATCTCAAGGAGCTGTCCTTTCAGTTGAGTTAAAACAGAAACATAAGCATGACTAAGTAGAGATAGGAAATGGTCAGGGGAGAGGTACAGAAATTAAAGCTAGATTTGCAACTAGTATGTGTTAGACATTTTGCCTGGTGTCTTATTTAATATCACTTACAGTACCACTCAGAAACAAACATTATTTTTTCCATTTTAAGGGTGAGGAAAATGGAGAATTCGCGCGAGATTAAATAACCACCCAAGGTCATCAATAGGAAGTTGAAAACCCAGGTCCAAACCTGAAACTCCCTTACTTCATTGATCCCTGAAGTGCCTGTGAGGTGCTCAAGGCATTTAGAAGCAAAATAGAGATTTTCTGATTTGACTGTTCAGGACATGAAGAACTGGCTTCAGAGAGAAAACACTGCGTGAAAAGAAAAGGAATGAACTAAGATACAGAGTTAGAGGAAGCATCGAGGTTTTAGTGAGTACTGGTCAAATCAATTTGGCTGAATCACAAAAAGAATACAGAGAGCATTTAGTCATACAGTACGAAGGGAAAGGAGTACTAGGTGAGTTTACTCTTCAAAGAACCCAGAAAAAGCACATCAAAACTTGCGCTGCTGGAAAAACGTATTTTACGGACTGGTGTTCCAAAAAGCATGAGTGGAGGCTGAGCAGGATATTGGCTTATTAGCATTTACCTTTACATCCTTTCGGCTTTTTATTTTACTTTTTATATCAATGTCACAAGTACAATAATAAATCTGATTTGGTCTGTGGTGACACTCCCCCCTTATTTCTGTTCAGTCCTCAATCTTGAGGGATTTGGGATGATGTCTGCTCTGACTGCTTCGGGCCGAGAGGGGTCCCTTTGGTCTTGATTTCTTCCTGAGTGGACCATAGGCTCTGTCCAAGGCGGAGTCAGACCTCCATGTGTCTGTTTCCTCAACATTATTCATGCCGCAGTGAAAACACCATTACAATATAATATTCTTGGTCCCAAGTAGTGGGCTTCTCAAGGCAGAGCCCTGACTCTTCCCTAAACTGCAGACCATTAGGTGCAGGGCATTCCACATAGCGGAAGCTCACTTCAGAGCTATTCATTAGGAACAGGGGCGTTCAAGCAGGAGCTTGGCGCTAAGCAAGAGGGAAACATTTCCTTTGATTTCAGAAATGGGTACTCAAATTTGGAAATCTCAGGTCTGTGCATTATAAAGGAATCTAAAGATAGGGAGGTGGGGGTAAGATATGAAGGATCAGTTTTCCATTGAAAGTGAAAATATAATTTTCTTTTTTTATATCGAATTATCTTTTTGACCATTGTCTTCGTACTGCCAAAGGATAGTTGAAAATGTATTCTAATCTGAATGTCTGTGTGTATTTAACATAGAGGGATAGTATTAATTTGTATATTTTTCTGAAACAGAGCCATGAACCCAGGATCAAACCATTTTGGAGAATTACATTTATTTAAAAACATCATTGTGCCAATTAGAAAAGAATGAAAGAAAAAAAAAGTAAGAAAGAATGTTTGTTCCTTTGTTTAGGCATAACAACAGAGAATATGAAAATAAAAAGAGGAGGAGTGGACAGGACAAAATGATGTGTGGCCATGAGTTTACATTCTAGAAACATTTCCCAAAGTGTGTGTGTGTGTGTGTGTGTGTGTGTGTAAAGAGTTCTTTTTTATTTATTTTTTCATTAGAGTTTTAGGTTTTAAAAAAGACCATGCAAAAAATTCAGAGTTTTCATATATACCCTTCCTCCTCCACACACACAATTTTCTCTATTATTAACACTTTGCATTAATCAGGTACCTTTGTTACATCTGATGAAACAATATTATTATAATTATACTATTAACTAAAGACCATAGTTTGCATTAGGGGTCACTGTTTATGTTGTAAATGCCTATGTTGTTGTTGTTTAAATTTGTTTATTTTAGTAAAATATATATAACCTAAAGTTTCTCCTTTCAACCATATTCCAATATACAATTCAGCGGTGTCAATCACATTCACAATGTTTTTCTACCATCACCACCATCCATTACTGAAACTTTTCTATCACCTCAAAGAGAGTCTATATCAATTAAGCATTAAATGCCAATTCCCAAAACCTTTTAGAGAATTAAAAAAATACAGGCTTTCATCTCACATGTATAACATGGCCCTTTCTGGTGAAGTTCAAGCTGAACCTGAATCAAACGACGCACTCTATTTACTAACGTTTACTGGAGTGCTTTGCGCTATACACCAGTAATATTATAAGGTAAGGGTCTTATTTGTAAAGCTACAACAGCCAACTCCAGATGGTAGTGTCCTTTGAATAGGTCTTGCCAAAACGTCTGTGTGCTCACGACGAACATATAAGCTGTCCGCTACATTTCTCCTCTCACAACTATCCAAGAGGATCAGAGAAACCATTCTTTACTTGTTCTCAACTCAAATTATTTATTCAAATGTTTTCTAATTTGGCACAATTCCCAAACACATTTTTTCCAGCAATTTTCTCTCCTTTTTTTTTCCCCTAAGCTCATGTGTATTTTAAGCAAATTCTTATCCATATGGTCCTCATTTCTGGTCTGTTATATATGTTGCTCTATATGCTATTTGATATATTTTTCTTTAGGTTCATATTAAGGTTAGCATGCTTATTTGTGCATGTGTGTGTGGTGTTATTGTTTCCTTCCAGGTATTTTTAAAATCTCATTTTTGGCATTACGGAAAATATTTCTGCACTGATAGTTTTGAAAAATTCTCTCATACTCTGATTAGGAATACCATTTTTGGTAGACTCCTTATACCAGGCCTGGAACTGGGTAGTTGACATACTAGGTATCATTCAGTCATCCTAAAGACACCATAAAGAAGTCAATGTCCTCCTTCTGCAGATGAACATAGAGAAAAGTGAACATACCTAAGGCACAAGACTGGTATAGTTGAGGAGCCAAGATTTAAACCACTCTGGCTCTGAATGCCCCCATTCTTTCCATTATATCCCCCTGTCTGGTACAGTGCCTATTTTGAAAGATGTTATATAATAATCATATATTTATTTATAGTCGAAATAAAGTTTGCCAAAATTTCCCTTTGAAAAGATTCAAGGAGAAATCTTTTCTCCTTCCTTGAAAATTATACTTTCCAATATCCTTATTACACTGGCTGTTTCAAAACACCTTTTATATTCTTTCTTCCTGGAGGCTCAGTGGTTTCTCAACCAAAGGGCCACATATATTTGATATCTGGACCAATGCTGGAGATCCCATAGACCTGCCTGACTAGTCGTGCAGATTAGTTACCTACGTTTCTTGTAATTTTTGCAACCTATTAAAAAAAATGAGTGGTCTGTATACTTATTGTTAAAGAGATGCTAAGTGGTTTCAATAGGTATTGCTAAAGACAGCCTCAGAGGATGAGTTTTATACTTTTATTCTGTGCTCTCAACTTAACAGGCTTATACCTCCTACTTTGGTTCCATTATCTATTAAATAGTGATTATAATGTGTCTAATTTCCTTTATAAAGATGTTTGTTATCAACTCAGATAAATATTAAAATGCTTTTAAAGTTTGGGTGTCATGCACATGTGAGTTGAGTTGTGTAAGCTGTTTCAGAATTTTTACTATCCCTGGGCTTGTGCTTATATAATGAGGCTGAGGGCCTTCTGGGAAAGTTATCCTTGGGTACCAAACTGACAAAGTTTTGGAGGTAAAAATATTTTCACAAAGCTCTTTTGGTGCTTAAAGGGATATACCTCTCGGGGCACAACTCCAAGCAGCCTCTGCTCTAAGGACCCTTTCTCTGAAGAGGTTCTTATTCGCATTAAGAAGAGCTAAAGGGGAAAAAAAGAAGAGCTAAGGAATGCTTCATTTTACAAATAAAACCAGGGAAAAAACAATGAAAGTGGCTTGTAATTTACCTCCTTTCCTTCTATAGCGATATATTTAGATATACAAACATTTAATGGTGCAACAGAATGGGCATATAAATTCTGGAAAAGGTAATATCATGATAACTTGCCTCAAAAAAGGTCAACACAGAAATAGTTTCAAAGTTTTATTTAAGACACAGCAGTGAATAAAATGAAACTAATAATAGTAAATAACATTTATGGAGTTTAAACCACGTGAAAAGCAGTTTGCCAAATACTTTGCATATGATAAAGAAAGAATTCCACTTATCTTAGTAGTTAGATGTGGAGACTTGGAACTATTATGTACACCAGAGAAAATGTTCTTAAACTTAATCCATTCCCTGTGAACCCTTGTAAATAGAAACTTTTGATGAGGTTACATCAGTTAAGGGGTGGCCCAGCTGAATCAGGGTGGGTCTTAACGTTATTACTGAAGGCTTTGTAGGGGAAGGTCACAGACACAGAGAAAGTCAGAGGGAGCAGTCCGAAGCTGAAAGTCAGTGGAACCTGGAAGACAAAGGAGAAGCCAGGAGAGGCCACCATGTGCATTCACATGTGACAGAAAAGCCAAGGAACAGGGATCTCCAGAAGCCAGCCCCAGAAGGCCAGTCTTCTGTGAGAAAGCATCCTGTTGATGACATCTTGAATTTGGACTTCTCTTAGCTTCAAAACCATGAGCCAATACATTCCTTTTGTTTAAGCCAACCCATTGCATGGTATTTAATTTACCAGCCAGAAAACTAAAAATGTAGATGTTAATTCCATTTTGACAGATGAAGGAAATGAAACTTAAAATGGTGCAGTTAAGTATTTGTGCTCACAAAGCCAGTGAAGAACAGAGTTTCAATTCAAATCTGGGTCTGCCCTCATTCCAGAGTCCATGTATCTGACAGCCAAGCCTCCTGCATCCTTAGGGATTAGAACTGGAATTAGAAGTGGAAATTGTATGCTGTAGTTAGGAACTGAGGTAATTCATGAATTGCTTAAGTTGCTGCTACTGCTGAATATTTCAATTGCACATTTGCTGTATTTCAAACATGAAAATGATTTGTGTAGGTTGGTTTACATAGGAGTGACATTCAATAAAGGAAATATATTCCTTGATCTTTGATTTGCTTAACAAGCAGCTTTCAACTTTCAGTTTTATTAATTGCTCTGAAAACCTACAATTTAGGTAAAACTAATTACATTTGATTCTACTCATTTAGTTAACTCTCTTTTAATATAAATGTGACTGAAAACAATAACTCTTATATATGTGTGTCATGTATGATATGACAATAGGAAATACCAGGAGACATCTATCCATTCCTTCAAAATTAGATCTAACTTGATTTCAAATGAAGGGTTTGCTTTGGCAAGAAATTGACTTGACAAGTCTCTCATTCCAGGAATCAATATTTTTCTTGCTTCTTTTTAAACCAATTTCTTAGCTTTCTGCAACCTTTTATACAAATCAAACCACCTTCTATAACAAAGAATGGCCCAGGTTAATTAAACTATGGATAAAAAATATAGAACCCATATTTTGATCCAGATAGGTATATTTTTTGTCATAGCACTGGGTGGGAAGACTTAGCAGAGATGGAATTAATTGAGGGGAAGGAGTTAGATTCAAGATATGCTGTGACTGAGATTTTTGAGATAGTGACCAACATAGCACAGAATGTCCTAAGGGCTGTTAGAAGATCAACTCAGAAATTAGAATGTGACCAAGTCTTAAGATAGCAAAAAGAAGCTGGTGTCAAAGTGGAGAATAGGAGATCAGATGCAAAGCAGGTCCATAAATTTTACTAATCAAAGTTCACTGAGTAGGTCGGTTGTGATTGATCAAGCCAAACTATAATGACTTTCTTCACAAGGTATCTTAAAGCCACTACTTGCCCTCGGACAATTCTCACTGATTACTGATCATCACTCTGGACTATTTATTAAATGACTAGGCAATACCTGACATAAATGTAGGATATTCCCCAATGTCACACCAGCTCAGGAGTAAAATAAAACCACTACTATGGGGGAAAGAGTCGTAGATTAAGGAATCCTGCACAAAAATGAGAAAATTGAGTCTTACCCAAAGCTATCTTGCAGGAAGTCTCAAGGAATGTGACGTATCATGCCAGGAAACCAATGACCTTGACCATCATTATCTTCAGTTTCATAGCTCCTCCATTTCCAACTCTTTCTTCAAGGTGTGGTATATGATTTTGGCAAGTTGGTTAATCTGGCCCAGATTCATATACCCCTT
This sequence comes from Chaetophractus vellerosus, assembly GCA_004027955.1. Classification (NCBI taxonomy): domain Eukaryota; kingdom Metazoa; phylum Chordata; class Mammalia; order Cingulata; family Chlamyphoridae; genus Chaetophractus; species Chaetophractus vellerosus. The sequence continues at coordinate 3,720 of PVKH010007215.1, read as the reverse complement.
ATGTTATTGGAGATATACATCTCTTATTATGCAAGGTGGTTTATTAAATCTTTTTTTTTTAATTTTTAAAGGAGCTTTAGTTTACATAAATGTTACATCAAAAATATAGGAGATTCCTATATACCCAACCCCTCCCTCTCCCACACCTTTCCCCCTCCCCCACCAACATCTTTCATTAATGTGGCAGATGCCACAACCGACGAACACATATTGAAGCATAGCTACTAAGCATGGTCTATAGTTTACATTATGGTGTACACTTTGCACTGCACAATTTCATAGGTTTGACAAAATGTACAACGGCCTGCATCTGTCATTGCAATATCATGCAGAACAAGTCCAATGTCCCCAAAATGCCCCATGTTATAACCCATTCTTCTTTCCCCCTCCCCCTAGGGCCCCCAGTGACCACTGTCTTTACATCAATATCACGAGTTCTTCCATTACTGGAACAACAAGTCTCCTTTGGTCCATAATATGCAAGGTAGTTTTAAGTGTTTGAAGATGATCCAGTGTGTGAAGGCCCTAACACATAGCAGATGCGTACAATATGGTACGTTCCTTTCTCTCCTTTTTCCCCTTTGTTGACTTCTACTCCAAAAAGTGGCTTAGGGCATCTGTAAATTCTGTGCTACCCATTGCCCCCACCAGGCAGAGAGACATTTTATCACACAATGTTGAGAATTTCTTACATGCTCCTACTTGAACACCCCCAGCTTCCCAAAGTTTCAGCAGACTGTAGCAAACAAAAAATCCAAATAGGCCAGCAGCCATAAAATGAGATTGCACTGCCGTATCTGAGTATCAGAGAAGAGTCATTAAATGAGATTGAACTTAAATCACAATTACACAAGAACTCAAGGTGATTTAATCTCATGTTTGGAAAGAAAACTTTTTGCCTTAATTCTCTTCTAGTGGCACATTTGTTACTTTCTTCCTTCCAATAACATGACAGAGCCCTGGGTGGCCTGGAGCCTCTGTATCAGAGGCTAAGAGCAGCTGCCACTATGGATCAATGTGCATGTGGACTGCCCTGTACCGGGAGTGGGACCAGATGAGAAAGCTTGTCACCTTTGATTACTCGCCCTGTCCCAGTGCTAAAGAAACAAGATGTGAAGAATGGCCTCTGAAGAACATTTGATTCAGCCTGCAAAATCACTGCAACTTTAACCCTTCCCTGTTGGAAATCCATGTAGGGTCCTCTCAGGCATTTTCGATGGGATGACATTTTTCAATCAATGGCCTACACATGGACTCTTAAACATTTCAGACTCCACAGGAAAACCATCTTTTATTAAGAATGGACAGGTAAATGGACGGAACTGACTTCACAGAATTTTTCTTTGGCAGCACATTGTAATTAAAAGAGTATTGGACTGGGCAGCAGGAAATCTGGTTTCTAAGCTTGGCTTATCCTCAACTAGCTGTGTGAGCCACAGTTCTCCCATCTGTCCAATGAAGAAGTTGGATGGAGTGAGAGCTCAGTGCATGATCTGAAATTCTTAATATAGCATAGTTGTAAAGATCCAAGGCTTAGAGTCACACAGGCATGGTTAAATCCCCAGCTTCACCATTTACCAGCAAGCTGCCAAACCTCTGAGTTTATAAGCCAAATGGGGATAATAAGAGTGTCTAATACATAACATTATTTTGAGGATTAAATAAGGTAATTTAATGACAGTATTTAGCTCATTGGTTGGCCCACAGGAAGAGCTCAATGCATTTTAAAACTATAGTTATTACTGCTTAAGGATCCTTCTAACCGTTGACTACTGCTAGTGAGTGTGTGAATGAAAATATTTTAAAGGTTTTTGCTCACTAAGGACACTGAACCTGTTGATAAAGGTTTGAGGATTCCTGTTTCTGCAAATGTTCTTGCATTGCTGTGTCAAAAAATGTACAGAAAACAAACAAATAGACAAAAGAAATAAGCATGAACAATGTAGAAAATGCCTACACTGAAAAGACATTTGGGGCCCGGCCTCCAGGCCTGGTAACTCAAGGGCCCTTCAGGATCAGTGAATGTACAGCTAGTTTCTCCATTCCTTTCAGTGTTCCTCTCTAGCAACTCACAGAAGCAATTCGTAGAAACTCCATTTACAGTCAACCTGCATAGAAAAGCCAAAGGGAAGAGTCAATGCAATTAACCTAGAGTGAAATCTTGCTTCTAAAAAATTCTCCCACTCTATTCTTGGATTTATAGTACAAGGATTTCACTGTAATGGCTCTTGTAAATTAATTGCAGACACAATTGTCTACGGGCATTCTCAGAATAAGTGGCAAGTAGTTAATTGCACCCCAAATTAGCCAATTCTGCCCATAATTAACCATTTGAAGACAATTAATTGCATGCATAATATTTGCACCTGCAACTAATTGGAGACCCTTATATTGTTCCTGGAATAAATAAATAAATAAATAACAACAACAACAAAAGAACCAAGGGCTACTCCTAAAATGTAGTCTTTTATAGTGAAAGCCACTAAAGAGCAAAGAAGAGGGTAGAGCTGAGAAAACACTCAACTGTGTTACAGCTGCGTAAATGGGAAAACAAATTTAAATCTAAAGGATCAGCAAGGTTGCAGGACATTCTCTTTTGCACGTTTTCCTTTTGTTCTCCCGATTACTGCCACCAACCTGTATTTAAATTTAATTTCTTAAGCTATCTAATTGAAAAATTTAAGGCTACCCATGTTTTGGCAAAATGAAGACATCCTGCATATTGAAATAATGGTGCTGGAAGGGCCAAGTTATTTATTTTTGCTATTGTTTCATCCATAGACTGAACAATTGTGCTTGCCACAATGGAGAACAAATGCTCTCTTAGGCCCACGTAGTAGCATTGGAAGAATAACTGAATTTGTGCCATGATTTCTGATGGAGTGTTGTTGATTGTGAGTTAGTAAATCTCTTTTCACTGTTAAGAAACAGTGATGATGATAACCTTATCGATAACAATCACCACATCTTAGATACTTTTGCCTAGCACTTGAAGGAAATATATCACGTAAACTGTCATAGCCAATCAAAAAAGAAATTCATGCCCATTTTGTGGATGAGAAAAACGTGTCATAGAAGCTACACAATTTTCATAATGTTACGCAGCTAATCAACGGCAGACAGAATTTAAACTTGTGTAATTTAACTCATAAAAAGTACTTAGCTTGATGTCTGAGACAAAGTGAATATTCAGTTAAGATTAACCAAAAGATTCAAATCTCCATTAATTCCTAGGTTCATTCTCTTTAACGGCTATGTTGGTGATGGGGTAGTATAACTAAAAGTTAATATATTAAGTGCTTATTTTGCACCAGTTACTGTTCTAAGCACTTCACATGAAATAAATGAATTTAAATTCCATAACAAGGGCATGAGAAAGATACAGTTATTATCTGCATTTTACAGAAAATGAAACTGAAGAAGAGAGATGTTAAATAACTTTCTTAAGACAAGAAGTAGAGCTCAGGAATTCAAATAGTGGCAGTCTGGCTCTAGAAAGCGTGTCCTTAACTAGTACGCTATATTGTATCTTAAAATTTGGTCACAATGGTTGTGTTTGTGAAATGTAGGTGTGCGAATGTGTTTCCTGTACATGTCTGTGTGTGTACATGTGTATATGTATAAACTTGGATGTGAGGAAATTGTCCATTAAAAATGATAAAATAAAATGAAAACTTGTCTGGATGCCTAAATGCATGCTTTCTCAAGTGGTAGCAGAAG
>PVKH010007214.1:0-20373 GCA_004027955.1 Chaetophractus vellerosus | reverse complement strand
CAAGTTATGCTCTTGCTTAACAGCTGGAACCGGCCCCCTGAGTGAGAGGACTGAGTTTTTAATTCTCAGCATGGACTTCTCATGCCCTTGATGGCATCCTCTTCAGTCTTCAGTTTTCACAGCCTAACACCCTTTACTACCCTTTCCTCATTTCTCAGACCCTTCATTTCACCACAGCCCCACCTAACAAGCATCCCTTTTCCGATAATAGAATTTGCTCACACTCAAGTACAGTAGTTAAGTAGTGTTTTGTTTCCATTTATTTGTGAGCCCCTTTAATCATATTTTATTTTCTACCTTGACTCCCAGCTCAACTAATGGCACATAAAATACACCTAATATTAATTGATTTGAGTTAAAATACCATCATTATGTGAATGACATCCACGCTGCTTTCATTATTTGTCCTCACCTGCATTAGGGATTACTAAGGTTAAATACGCCTCTCTTGAGTTTATATAAAACAAGTTTAATTTTCACTTTAGCTTCTATCATTATACTGTTCCTCATCCCTCAAAGCAGACAAATGAGCTGAGTTAAGTCCAATAATCTTGTCATAAAATGCTGTTTTCTGTTTGCATGGAATGATGATCAACCTTCACGAATGACGGCTTGCTGAGGGGCAGATTCCATCATTCACAAGTGACATCAGCTCCTGGCCTTGCTGTCTCCTCTTATTATTCTCCCGTCAGGCGCTTCCTAGGGCCCTTCATTTTTATTTTTTCCCCGCTGTTCTTCTTTGATCACAAGACTTTTGGTCTCCTTCAGAAACCAAATGTAGTGTGAAAGACAGGGAAATCGGCCATCAACACTAAGTGGGATCACCTTGACGATAGTAGATTGGGGTTTTAATTGAGTTAGTGAGCCTTTTCTACGCAGAGGGTAAAGACCTTGCAAAGAACTTGCTGATTGTGACTTTGTCAGAAAAGTCCACTGGCCTTTCTTGAATAATGGATAAGACCTGCTTTTTTTTTTCCATCTCCAGAGATTTACAGAAATTGCAGTATGTCCTAGAAAATTATCAATATGAATGTAGTGATATCTGTTTAGGGAACACGCATCTTAGTCATTTTTAAAATCTTTATTAAGATAAGTTATATAATTTAAAATAATTTTTACATGTATCAGAGAAAGAACATGAGATCCAAAAGAAGTTTTATATGGAGTTCTGAGTCAACTTAAGCCAATGCTAACAATTCCATGGACCGTCTTAAATTTAATTTGTTGAAGCTAAATGTGCCTTCATTGGTCAAGCAAATGCTTATTGACTCCATCTAAATATAGCTGAAGACCTGAAGAGAACATCAAGTGTTGCAAGCCTGGAAGGAAAAATTAACATTTGTATGCTAATGAAACAGCTCCTGAGAATCAGACACAGGAACTTCATGATACCTCAGGGGACAGAGGACAGCCAATCAGGGACTTCTCCAGATCAGGTTAAGAAATTGGCTCTTTGTTACCAAAAAAGACCCTCAACGACTTTCACCAAATGTGCCAAGTCAAAAACACAATCATATATATATAGGGATATTTATATCATAATGATGTGTTTATATGAGTGAAAGAGAAATTAAACTTTCTATTTTATGCATTATAAATGAGATTGTGATTCTGTAGTTGGAAACCCTGAAAAAACTGAGAATAATTGGTACAGTAGAATTGAAAGTGATTATGAGAAATTAATTTAACAACTTGAGCTCCATTATTCTCTCTAATTTCTATTAAGCTGTCTATTCAACTAAGAATCCCATATTGGATGCCTACATTTATAAAGAAAACTGTCAAGAAATAATGGCTTTAGATTTAGATTCTAGCAAAAATTTTTAGGACACTCTGCCTGTTAAAAATGAATTGATAAAAAGTACATGTAAAGCTGAAAATGTCTGCCTAACAAGTATATTGGTCTAACCCTCAAAATTATTCTCTCAGGGCAGAAATCTTCTTGTAAACATAAGGAGCTCTGACTGTAGATTTTATTCCAAGTATAATACCTAGTTGCAAGATTTTTTTGTGGAAGAGATTTGATGTAGATATTAAATACCATATTTGATTTCCTTCTATTTTTGAAAATTCGAGTAGGATTCAACTGTACATAAACTTTAAACTTTTCAACATATTTTCAGTTTTAAGGACTATATATGAATTTTTTTCCATATACTTAAAATTTTAGATGCGTTAAAGAATATTATTTAAGACAATTATAGGTATTTTCCCAGCAGATACAGATAATATTCTGAATTCATGCTGGAGGATTTTAATCCCAGTAAAAATAGCTACGTGGCTGGAAGGAATCTAGTTGTTTTTTCAGAAGCAGAAGAGAAAACTCGGTGGCCATGCTTGTGGTTAGGATAAAACATGTATTAACTGATTTTTCTTTTGTTGTTTAGATTCGGAATGGCTCCAGTGTAGTAAATCATCCTTATAAATATCATTATGTCCTCAATTTTTGTGAGCACTATGTTTATTTCAACATGTTTTCTAAGGTGATTTTTTAATTGATGAACTTAAAAAAAAACAGAAAAGTATTCATGGATACTGTAGCCACAAAAAGAAATTTTTATTTAATTGGAATATTTGGGAGTGCTACTTTCTCTATTATATTAAAACAAATATTGATCAAAGTATTCTTATAGTTATTACTTTTTTTGGCCTTTTCAGATTTGACTTCATAAATTCTAGTTATATATTGGGCTTTTTAAAAAGAGACAATTATATATATAATTTAAAAGTTTAAAAATGTAATGTCTTTTTATTTAGAACGACTTTAGATTTCTTGAAGCATTGCAGAGATGTAAGGGGGGTTCCTGCCTACCCTTACTCAGTTCAGCCTGTTGCTAACACTTGGGTCAGCATGATGCATTGCCAATGAGCCAATATTATTGCATTATTGACTAAAGTCTGTACATGATTCAGATTTCATCAGTATTTTCCTAGTGTCATTTTATTTCAACTCCAGCGTTCAGGAGTTAGAGTCCTCTCGACTGACGGTTTCTCTGACCTTCTTGGTTGCCGATGCCCTTGGCAGTTCTAAGGATAATGATTGGGTATTTTGTAGAAAGTCCGTCAGCTGGAATCTGTCTGATGTTTTCCTCGTAATTTAGGCTGAAGACCCCAGAGATAAAGAGCCCTTCTCATCTCAGCCCATCAAGGGCCTCTGCGAACTACCCCTGTCGATGCTAACCTGGACACAAAGTCCCCCTTCCTCCACGGTGCTCGGTGTATTTCCTGCCTCAATCCCAGAATCAGCATTTTCTCCAAAGAGATGTAGTTGGAAAATGTGATTAGAAATCACGATCTGGGTGGCGGCTGTGCTTCTGGCCAGGGGGCGTGCTGCTTCTGGGCTAGCTCGGCGACAGAAGTAGGAGACGCGTGTGCGTGCACACCTGTCCACCACATGTTACTGTGTCCACCCGCACACGCCTGAATCCGCATCAGGCTGAGGGACGCCACCAACGCTAATCCGTTCCCACGGCCGTGCTTGCTCATCTCCTCTCTAACCTCCATGGCTCCATCTGCTTCTGTTTACCTAGCTGCCTTCGGTTTTTCAGACTCTACTCACCTAGCTGGGTTCGTTTGGTACATTTTTAACAGTTAGATTGTTTTGTCACATTCTGCATCCATCCTGGGGTACCTCAAACTCCTAAATGATTTTTTATGCCATTAGGTTTAGTCTTTGTACTGTAAAATTCTATAGGTATTGACAAATGCTCGATGTCTTGTATTTATCATTATGTTATTGTCCAGAATAGCTTCACTGCCCCAAAAACAATCCTCTGTGCTTCACTTATTCAACACCCACCACCCACCCATCCCCTCAAGGCTGGCCACCACCAATCGGTTTACAGTCCCAGCAGGTTTGACTTCCAGAAGGTCAGAGCTACTACATTTTAGACAACTTTGAAGTGAACATGATTCTCCTAACATTAATTGTGATATGGATATTGGCAATGGGAATGTGATTTCTTGTAAAGAGAGTTTTATGCAAGAAGGAAATCATAAAGACCTTAAAGGGACAAGACCACATTATCATGTTTAAATCTTCCTAACTAATACAGAAATGGTATATTGACGAGGTACAAGCTTCTATGATCGCCAATTTTGTTTGCTTGTTGATTCTTTTCTATAATTTTTTCTTTCATTTGTTTTTTTTCTCTTAGAAGCCTGTAAACTTTGTTCCCATTTTCTATATTTGAATGTTGCAGTTGAGAGTCTCCTGTTACTGATATAATTCTCTTTCATTTTAAGTAAACTGCCTTCTGTTTTTGTGGGTTTCACCAAGACATATTTTGATCCGAAAATTTTGAGTTGTTCTTAGCTCAGAAATTTGTTTTTATTCTTTTTTCTGATTATTGCCTTAACCTACTTCTGAAGCTCTTGCTGTTTGAATGTGAATTTCCTAAATCTTTTCCCATCTCTTGCCTTTTCATTCACAACCTTCAAGTCCTTGTATTTTTGCTCAATAAATATGTTAAGAATAAGTACTATTTGTATACTAAGGTTAGGAGCTCTGTTAACAATACCACTTTTATACCCTGTGAGGTAGCACTTTTCCTTGTCACGGTAGAGATGAAGTTACTGCAGGAAAGGTGGAGCTAGGATTTAGACCTGGGGATTCTGACTCTAGAGAGTGGAGGTTCATCCCTGTTCCCCGTCACTGTTTTGAGATCATCACTCCACTTCACTTTCAGATACCACATTTGGTCTCCAGAAGTCTCAATTCTTTTCATAGATTTTTTATGATTAGTGAATGAGTTGCACATACCTTTACAATTCTCCCTGACTAATGGTAAATAATATCATTTTTCCTGACCTGCAACTCTTTATTCATTCAGAACAGCAGCCTGTAGCCTTCCAGCTGGTTTCTTCCTCTCACCACCAGCCCCACCCCGAATTTAACCTCCACCTCCCTCTGCGTCCCTCATGCCCTACACTCCAGAATGTGCTATCTATGATAGGATTTCTCAAAATCCTTAAATGTTTCCCTAATACACAGCCAGTTCAAGATTCTTCGTGATTTAGTTCAGCAGCTCTCAAATCTGACACTATGTCATAATTACTTGCGGAGATATTTTATGAAATACAAATGTTCCGGCACCATTTCCAAAGATTCGAGTCGGTCCATTTGGGAAGATCACAGGCCTCTGTACTTACAGGTCAGATAGACTATTGATTAGTTATGTATAAGGGTCGCCAGCCACTGATCTCTGGATCAGTGGCTTTTCTTTCCAACTTTCATGTTTCTGCGGTGCGTTTATAGTCATTGTTTTCATGATTTATCCCACATCGGACTATTATCTCCACAGAGCTGTTTCCATACCTGTTCACCGTTTTATCTGTTTATCTCCAGTGTCTGTTATAATATCTGACACTGTGTGAGCAGTGAATGTTTGCTGAATACATGAATAACTGGGTGGATAAGTAAAGAAATCCATCAATCTCCTTTGAACATATGGATAAATAATTTTGATAATTATGGGGTCAGAGTATAACGAAAGCGACTTTATTAGGATGAGATTCTACAATATCACCATTCAGATGTCCTATGTTTGGATTTAAAGAGGATTCAAGCTCACTTTTCCTGCCGTGTAAATGACAAGGCATCCAATATTGAAACCACTTTTCGATTGCAATCGTAGTTGTCACTTAAGAAATGCTTCACATTTTATTGCTTAAAGTAACCACACAACCATCTTGGATGATATTTTTTAAAAATCCTTTGGGGGTTTGGCATAACTAAGGAGTGATCTTAGAAATTTCAAAGACAGATTAACAGGACAATTAGCAATGTGTATTACGTTTGTAAATTAAGACAGACTTTCATCAATACCCATGTAAATTATATTGCTATGTGTGAGACAGCCCACTTGACTTTCATCTTTAATTTAAGTAACCATCCCTTTATTTCCAAATCACTAAGACATCACGGAAAGCCAAAGTCTAACCTTGAAAAGGACTTCTGTTCTTGTCTTCACAAAGATACAAAATTCCATTAATTAGGTGTGAATTTCCCATCCCCTTCAATGCGGAAGGTATATGAATCTCTGAGTGTGAAGATTTGTTGTCCTTCTTGCTTTGGAAATGATGTTGAAAGATCTAGCCATAAACCATTAGTTGTTTTCAAAATTAATTTTCAAATCATCGATAGATACATTTCCACACAGATGAGGATCCACGTGGTCAAACCTCTGTGTGTCCCTCAGAAGGCCAAGCTGCTGGTCACATTTATTACAATAATATGTTCAGAATGGTATCTGGGAAACCAGGTGAGGCATTCTAACTGACTTATAGCATAGAGCTGTAAAATAAATCATTTAAACAGATATTTTAAAGAAGATGGGCTAAAAGAGGAAAAGGAGGATTGTTTGAAGAGGGGAACCAAAGCAGGAACGATTCATAGCTTCACACTTTTCTGGTTGCTAAATACTCTCCCCTACTCTACTGTTTTAATTATGAGTAAAAAGCAAGTTTTCCTTGCAGCTCTCTCATGAAGGCACAACAATGGACCATGAAATATTAATTTTTGTGGACTAACCATAAACACAATGCTATATATATATATACACATATATTTTAAGGTATGTTTGAGGGTATTTCAAGGTCATATGTCAAGGTATATTTCAAGGTCATATTTCAGGTTTTCAGAATGAGGATCTGGAAGTCAGAGCTGCAATTGATGGCACTGATTTTAAAAACTGCATGAATAAGTGTATTAGTCAGCCAAAGGGGTGCCTTCGCAATATATACCAATAATTGGTTGGTCTTTATAAAGGGTATTTATTTGGGGTAGAAGCTTACAGTTACCAGGCCACAAAGCATAAGTTTCTTCCCTCACCAAAGTCCATGTGTTGGAGCAAGACAGCTGCTGACATCTACCAGGGTTCAGGATTTTGGGTTCCTCTCTTCCCGGGCCTGCAGCTGTAGACTATCAGGCGAACGGCTCACTTGTCTTCTCCTGGGGCGTCCTCTCCAACATCAGAACTGCTTCTCAAAAATCTGCTTCTCAAATCTTCTGCCTTGCCTTTTACACTTGAGACCACACCCACCGAGGGGCGGGGCTCAATGCCCTAATCATAACCCAATCATGCCCAGATACACAGATCAGTTTACAGGCATGATTCAGTGTGGATTTCTGGAATTCATAATTACATCAAACTGTAACAATAAGTTTCTGAAAAGCACTTCCTTTTAGAAGCACCTATAACCATATGGAGCTCTATATCCAACATCTTGATTTGGACATATATCGAGTTCTCGAAATGGGCTAGACCCAGGAGAAGGGCAGGTGTCCGCCTCAGCCTTGTCCTCCTTTTCACCTGCGGCTCCTGGCTTCCGCTCGCGTCATTCTGTGCGTACGTCGTGACGTCGTGTCACGTGGCGCCAGTCACCTTCCACCGGGAGTAGCCTCCTCTCCTAGATCAACCGGGGATATTCAGAGGAGATATTGCCATATGTAATTTCAGAGAATTACTGTTTCCTCACCTATTGAAGATTCTGGGGTAGAAGCAGTTATAGTTGCTTAGATTCATGAATTACATCATAGACTTTTTGAGACGTGACTGATCGTAGAAATCATCCATCCCTTTGCCCCAGTCTCAGTTCACTCCACCGTGCCCTTATGGTATCCTTCAGAGACGAGTGGTTTTGCCTGCACGTTCCTCCTTCCTATCCCTCTTTACTCCTTCCTTTTTAGGTTATTCAGCTCTCTGAAGGAAGGTGCCATCTGAATTATTAAAGACTATGGAAGGTGGGAGCCTCCTGACCTAGCTAACCCAGGCTTCTGCGAACTGTTCAGATGCTATCGAACATTTTTTTTGCAAGAAAATGTGGATTTGATTGAATAGCACACTTTCTAATAACGGGGTTTTTGAAAATACTGAAACAAGGTTACTTTTCAGTGTGCTGGTATTGCTTAGGGAAATACTTTGGTAGTTCCACATGCCTCTGTTTTGGTGCAGTAAACCATACCGGGAACATTATCGGAGATCTAATAGGTTTTCACTTGTTATTGGTCCAATGCTTCTGTCTTAAATGGTTGGTTTCGGTTTTTGTTTTTCATGTTTCATTATTTCCCTAATACAAACTCCTTTACCTGCAGACAGAGAAAAGACTATCAAAAGTCTGGCAAGAAAGTGAGCAGAGCCCCGGGAATAACTGGCAAAAGGCTGAAATCCTGCTTGGAAAGTTAAGGAATTTTGAAGTCATATTTCAAGGTATCAGAACGAGGGACCTGGGAGGAGGAGCTGCTATTGATGACATTGAATTTAACAACTGCTCGACTGGTAAGTTTCTGGAAAGCACTTCCATTTGGAAGCACATTTATAATCTCTGTTGTACATTTATAAAACATTCTACTCATATGTATTCTGCATCCACAAAAATCAATTCAAAGAAATGATTTCATAATTGCTGAACTTTTACAATTACATATTATTTTAAGAAGAAATAACTTTTCTGTCCTTCATTTGCTCAAGTAGTCCTCCCCTTTCTTTTATACCCTCACTTTCTACCATGTGTAGGGGTTCTCTTTTTATTTGAGCTTCAACAGGACTTTAAGTGTAAACTAAATATTTACATATAAATACGTATGTGTTTTAAATTCATTAAAAATGAACCAGTAGAAAATGGGTAGAAAGCTGGCAGTTAGTGGATATATTAGAAATAAATTCAACCAGGTATAATCCAAACAGAACTTGAGTTGAAGGCTATGCTTAGGGGATTTAAAATGCAACTCTTCCAAGTGAACAGTAACTTGAAAAAAGTTGCTCTCATTTTTCATGCTTTTAAATGTGAAGTATCTCTACACTTAGATTCTCTTTACAAAACTACCAACTTAATACCAAAAATAATTATAAAAACATTTGTATAATGTTGCGGTTTGCCAAGATATTTCAGAGGAATGATTCCAGTTGATTTTAAACATAGCACTGTGCAGTCTGCATTGCCAATGAGCAAAATGCCCCCTCTGGTTTCCTACCCTGACTCCCTGGTGGCAAGCCTCTGGGACTGAAGAGTTAAACCTGAATGCTGCTTCATTTTATTGTTGCTCTCATATTAAAATATTTCTCTGAGGCAGTTCAAGTATGTGCCTGGTTTTTGGTGATGTTACAGCATTTGTTCTTGTCATGAGCGGTGCTGCTCAAAGGATTCGGCTCACTGTGCTCACTAGTCAGGCCTTTGGAGTTTGACACTCCCGCCCCCACCCCATGTTTCCAGGAAAAGTGGCTGCTGCTCAGACCCCTTATATGAGTTACACGTGCCCCAAGAAATCTAGGGAGCGCGTGGCTTCAGGTATATCCGCCATGCAAGAGACACGTTTTGTCCTTGGAGGAGTTTTGGAGAGGGTGCCTCAACACAAGAAATGGGGTTCTGAATATATAGTCACCAAAAAAGGAATCTTAGAAGTGAGAACGTGCTTCTTAAACTTTATCTAGTAACTTTTCTGGTAATATGACAACTTTATGACAAGTTCCTCTCCTGGTTAATAATTCAATCCACTAATGATTCTGGCAACTTGAATAGGGAAAATTCCTGAACAATTTCTCTAAGGTTTTAGGAAAAAATAGAAGCTTTTATTGAACAAGGGGAACTCCTTTCCTCTCCAGGAAGCAGTGATCAGGAGGTGGGTTGATTGATTCGGGGGAGAAGGGAACAGACAGGTCCTATTCCAATTTTGTCAGGTTTCGGGTTGAAGTTTCTCCTCTTTCTTCCCTCTGGTATCTTAAAGTTCTGTGAATAAGGGATAATGGCTATTAAATGTGTTATGTGAAGTGATAATTAGAGCAGTTGGCCCATCATAAAGTATAAGTGTTACATTTTTGTTGCTACAAAGCATACCCAAAAAGACCACTGTAAAACTTACCATGACGTTGTTGAGATGAAGAACTTAAAAAATGCCTTTATTTTTATTTCTCTGTTACATTTTGCCTTCATTTTAAATTATCATCTGAGGCCTACTCTGAAATTTTCCACTTTCTCTCAGATCACTTGGAATGATATTTTGGCACATAGTCACATATAACACATACAATCTAGGAAGAAATGTCATGTTTCAGAAACTATTCCTGTTTGTCTTTACAAAGAAGATCTCTGCAAAGCAATGTTTTTACACAGTGATCTCTGCATTTCACCAAAACATAGGGGGTTTCTGGGTCCTTGTGTTTCTCCCAATAACAACTTTCTTATTGAGATTTTTAGGAATAATTTATGTATTACCATACCTTTTATAAACAAATTATATTTATTGCAAATATATTTTCAATCTGTGGTTAGTGTTTTAGGATGAATAGATGTCCATAATTTCAAAATATCAATCTTCACCTGTACTGTTAATAATTTTTTACTTCCTTATTTGGAAAAAAAATAATTTTGCTTATCTCAAAATAATAAAAGTATTCTCATATATTGTATTTCACAATTCATCGACAATGCACTGGGGATTGTTTTTACTACATGGGATAAAATATGGGCCATGTTTCATTTTTCTGTATGGGTATGTAATTGAAATTGGATATGAAAATGAATATTTTGAAAAGGCTACCATTGTCTGCTAGCCTGTAGTGCCAACTTTGTCATTTCGTAATGCCTGAATTTTTATGAGTTCTGATGTTCATAGAAAAAATCATCCCGCTATCTTGTTGTTCCTCCATATTGTATTACATTTGACCTTTTCATTTTCACATTCATTTTGGAATCAGTTGTCAATTGATTAGGCCTCCATGAACTATAAGTCTATTTTGGGAAAATAGACCTCTCAATAATAATGAGTTTTCTGATCAGTGAATATGATATGCCTTCATTTGTTATATTTTTAATATAGATCCAATAGTGGTTATAGTTTTCTGTTTAGAAATAATTAATATATGTAAAGGTTTTTTTCAGGTAGTTAATTTTTTTTAAGATTTATTTTTTATTTATTACATATCCCCTCCCCTTATTGCTTGTTCTTGCTGTGTTCATCTTTTGCATACTTCTGTGTCTGCTCATATCCCCCCACTGCGGTGACCCGCCGAGTCAGCTCACCATGCGGCGGCCTGCCTGCTCACAGCAGCTTGCCCTGCCCGAGGTGGCTTGCCTTCTCAAGGCAGTCTGCCCATTCGAGGAGGCCCCGGGAACCGGACCTGGGGCCTCCTATGTGGTAAACTGGCGTCCTACCAATTGGGCTATAGCCGGCCCAGTAGTTCATTTTTAAAATGCTATTGTAACTTTTTACAATTTTATTTCTAACTGTGGATTTTTATATAAATAGAATTCATTTTTGTATATGACCCTTCTATTTAGTGAAATTGCTAATTTCACTTAATAATACTATTAGGCTATTTATAGATTATCTTTGATGTTTTTCCATTCACAAAGATGTAGCCTGCTAATTAAAGATTGTTTCTTCCCTTCTAATTCTTAAACCTTTAAATTTTTTTCCTTGACATATTGTATCATAGTGATAGAAATATATTATTGAATAAGTTATTAAATGCAAGAGAAGAAACAAATCTTCTATGCAGAAGAATTTCAAATAATTTATGTAGATACTCCTCCCTCAAGGAGGTGGGGCATAAGTCTTTATTTATTAGGTGTTGCCTACAAATAGTGATTTTCTTCCAAAGAGTATAAAATGGAAATGGGTTAAAAAGAGTAATTTTACTGTGTAGACACCTACCAATACCACCTCAGCCAAATCATCAACATCCACATCATGTGATAAAGTCATGTTGACGGTATATGCCTTTGAAAGGCAGTGATGAAAATGGCATTTTACCTCCTACAAAGTATCTGACCAGCACTCTTCTGAAGTGCCAAGGGCATAAAAACAAGGAAAGCCTAAGAAACTTTCACATCCAAGAGGAGTCCAAGGGGGCACAATGACTGCATTTAATGTGGACCCAGGATGGGACTCTGGAACAGAAAAATAACATTAGGACAAAGGAAGGAAATCTGTAAAATGACAGGTTTTGGTTAGTAATGTGTCAATATTGGTTCTTTATTTGAATCAAGTGTACCATATCATACTAATGGAAAATGTTAAAAATAGAGGAAACTGGGTCTGGGGTATATGGGAACTCTCTGTACTACCTTCTCAGTTTTTATGTACTTCTAAAACTGTTCTAAAAATAATATCTATTTCAAAAATTCCCAAAACAAAAGCCCAAACCCAGATAGCTCCACTGGTGCATTCTACCAAACATTTAAAGAAGAATTAACATCAGTCCTTCACTAACTCTTCCAGGAAATGGAAGAGGAGAGGATACTTCCCAACTCATTATGTGAGACCTGAATTAGTTTAACACAAAGCAGACAAAGAGATAAAAAGAAAACTACAGACCAATATCTTCTTTGAAGACAGATGCAAAAATCCTAAAAAAAAATGTTAGCAACATATAAAAATGTTTATGCAACATGACCAAGTGGTTTGGTCACAAAAGACCGATTTGACATCTGAAAAATCAATGTAGTGCATGAGATTAATAGAATAAAGGATCAAAACCACATGGTTGTTCAAATAGTCCAAAAATCATTTGACAAAACCCAACACCCTTTCATAATAAAAATAATCAACAACCTAGGAATAAAACTGCATTCAACTGGATGAAGTACAGGCACAAAAATATATAACTAATACTCATAAGTGGTGAGGTACTAAAAATACTAAACTATTTAATAATAGTGAAAATACTACATAATACCAAATTGTGAAAGACAGAATGTTTTCCCCATAGGATGAGGAACAAGATATCCAAACAGGCAGAGCCCATACGAAGCAAAGCTGACAAGCCCCGGACAACATGTGTGTGTTACTCACGAATGTGAGCGAGAAGGCGGATGAAGCAATCAGGTGTCTCATAAACCTGAAGGATGGGCAATCACACGAGAGCCAGCAGATGGTCCCCGAGGAGTGCAGCCAGGTGGTTTGAGCATGGCAGCTAGCCCTGCTGGGGTCTCGCCCACTTGGAGTGTGTCCAAGGGGTCTGTGGCAAGGTCTAGTCTCTCCAAACTCAAAACTGACACACCAGGATTCCCTTCAGGACAGGACCCCACATGGAAAAGAAAAAAAGCAAAACAAAATAAAAGCTACAAACAAAAATACTGCTGGTAGTGGAATCAAAACTGAATAGAATAGGGACAGACAAAGGAAAGAGAAGATGCAAGTCATAGAGGTAAAAGGAAATAGAGCCAGGAAATCTCAAAGAGCAGGCTGCCATATTTTAATAGATTATAAGGTTTCTGTAGGTTTTATAGATTATAGAGACTGTTTTAGTTTCCGGGTTGCTAACACAACTACCATACAATAGGTTGGCTTAACTACAGGAATTTGTTGACTCTCAGTTTTGAGGCCAGGAGAAGACCAAAAGTGAGACGTCTTCAAGTGATGCTTTCTCCCATACCGTGGCACTCTGGGGCTGGCTGCCGGCGATGCTTGGTCCTTGGCTTTTCTGTCACATGGCGATTCCTCTTCCTTCCTCTTCTGGGTTCTGTTGATTTCTGGCTTCTTGCTTCTCCCTATGATTTTCTCTATAAATCTCAATTTCGGATTAAATTCGGATTAAAACCCAACTTGATTCAGTTGACCACAACCTAGCTAAAAATAACATCTTCAAAAGCTCCTATTTGCAAGGGTCCACACCCACAGGAATGGGTTAAGAACATGTTTTTTTTTCCTGGGGTAAGTAAGTCAACCTGCCACAGAGACTGTTTCCAGTGTTTTGCCATTAATTACATAATGCTGAACATGCCATTTGAAAACTTCAGGTTCCTCACTGCAGATGACTAGATCACAAATAATCATACCTGATATTTTTCTGAGATTGTCTGACTTAACTCTGGGCTCTATGCAGATGTTTTAAAATTTCAGAATCACTGAGAACAATTTAAAATTCATTGAGAGTCACAGTGGTTGAAGGTAGAGGCTATGCAAGTACTTCACTGGTTATTTACCTGCAAATAAGAAAACTATTTTGAGCTTCACATTTATTTTTCACTTTTGATGCAAAAACGTAAAACTCATTTTATGAAATCATTTTTAGTAGATGGCAAACATAAACCTCGATAGCTTTGTAAAAATTATTTGCATTTTGAATATATTATAGTGCTATCTTCAGTGTACGGTCAAATTTATTGTATTTTCTAAAAGAAAAATAAAGCCAAACGATGGGCATATCCTTGGTGTATCCAGGGCCACACTAAGCGATCTCTTTCTCTTTTGGGCTAGTAAATAAGGAAGCATACTAACTTATTCATAGAAAAATAAGTGACATTATGAATTTCACTTTTCTCCCATTTTATTCACATATCAGTTAAAAAATGGTTTGTACAAAAATCTTACGAAATGCAGTAACGGTTCCACAGAAAGGGGATGTGGAACAATAGCATTTCATATTTAAGAAGGACGTTCCTGAGAACAGAAGGGGCTAGTTCATCTTTGTAATGATTCTGTTTTTAAATGGCTGTTGGTGCCCAGTGAGAATGCTATTCGCTGGTGCGCGGTCAGCAGACGCGCAGGCGCCTGATTCCACGGGCCGGCTGTGGTGGCTGAGGACGCAGCCCTGGGACACACCCACCAAACTGCTCCCTGCCCTGTGGCTCTGAGGGAGCCGGCTCGCCCCCCGTAGTCTCGTTTCTGTCGTCGCTACAGTGATGGTAGTACACCCTTCTCATAGGTTTCTTAGGGGGGTTAAATTGTTTACTTCATACAAGTCGATTTGAAGGATGCGCGGGCTGTTGTCAGGGCTGGATATTTGTTGGCTAAAAAGTATAAATGAACAACAAAAAAGGCCTGTTGTTTTAGGCACAACTTTTAAAAATAAACATTTAAGACCCCATCCAGCCACCCTCCCTCATTTCCACGTGTTCACAGATGTGTGGGGTTGTGGCGGCCCTGGACGCCCGCGGCTGCGTGCGCGCCTCTGGGAGCAGGGTGGCAAGGGCCCACACGGCGGCCTGGCAGTGTGGCCGCCGCTCCCCTCCAGGGCCCCTCTTGGCTCCTGGCCCACCAGCTCCTTCTCCTGCTTTCCTGTCTCGTATTTCCAGGGTCGCCCTGTGGACTGTCTCTTGGGACCGATACGCCCTGTACCTCAGAGTGTGGTCCAGAAGTGATAAAAGTTGTGCCTTTTCTAGCTGAAAACTCTACAAGATCCAACTGAACAATGACCTGTTTTCAGGTCAGAGAAAGGGAATTGAAAGTATTTCCAGAAACCAATAAAACTTTCTGTGTAGACAGTGGCTACACTGTCTCTTTCTGAAGTTTTGCAGAGCGAAACACATCACGCCCCCAAAATAAAATGTAAGACGATTGACATACCTTGGGAATAAGGCAGAGCAGCCAGCACCGTTAGAATTTCAGATGTCTAGTACAGTGTCTCCACAGAAACCTAAAGCCTTTCTTTTTTATTACATCTGCTTTCACACCTTTCAGCTTGCCTTAAAAACTGTATGGATGACTCCTAAGTGTCCTTTAAATGGTAATTGGTCTGGAATGAAAGAGAGTAGCTTGATGGTAATGACTCCAGTACAGCTTCACTCCGGATTCAAATTGAACTTTGGAGATCACAAAACAGTGATTGCTATATCTAAAGTTCGTGAATAAATAAGTCTTTAAACAGAACCCTGCGGAGTTTGACTCCGAAACTTACCTTCTCACTTAGTTTAAATGAAAAACGGTATTTCTGTTCCACACGTGAGTATTGTGAGTATTGCCTTCAGACCCCTCACAGCTTTCTCTTAATGTAAATCTTGTCAGAAAAGCAATAGAAAAGGAACGTGGTACTGAATAGGAAATTTAATAACACGCATCTCACTCTAATGAAGTAATTAAGAGCAAGTTTACTTTTGATAGCTCGTGACGAGGCCATGTGCAGCACGTAACCCTGTGAGGATTGGTAGATGATGGTAAGTGGATAAATGGGTGGGTGGAAGCAAGGAGGGTTGGATTAATGGGGACCATGTATTCAAATCTTGTCACATAAAGGTGAAAGTTCAGAACAGAGCAAGTGATGTTTAATGGCACGGAAACTTTGCCATGTTAGGCTCTGCCATCAGAGAACACTACTAAAAATCACGACGGATACCTCGGGGGTAGAAATAGTTGCTCAGCATCTGCCATGGTTGTCTGCCAGTGATCTTGAAAACTCTTGAACGAACAAGCTCACGTAGACGTACCAGACGTGAACTGATCAGTGGCGTGTTTAAGTTCCACTAGTGAAATATTTTTAAACACTGTGAAGCCTGTTTACAGACTTATTTTATTTTTTGATTCAGAAAAAGTTTCAGTAAAGGGTGGAAGGAAACAGAAATAAACCTCATGAGTAGATGTTGTAGCGCTCGAAACTGATCCACCGCATGGCAGTCTCTTTCTTTGATTATTAATCTGTGACAATTTTTATTTTAGGTTTCCGTGAATCACAACGAATCTTTTGTATGTGGAGCTCAAATTTTCTCCCAAGGATTGATGCAATTAGTTAAATATATATTTTCAGCCAGAGCCAATACATATCTTCAAATTAAACTGGACCTTGCAGTTAAACTTTACCTCCTGGTTGGGTGAAATGCCCAGTGTTTCTCAAATGAAAGAATAGTCTTACCTGAAGTAACTATTTTGCTGCATTTTTGCAAATATCATTTAAAAATTTAAAATTCATGTTTAAAACTATTTTGTATGATTAATAGATACCCTGATTATGTTTCCTCTTGCAACTTATATATCAATAACATATCCATGTATAAATGTATAGCTTACTAAATATATAACTGTATATTGATATAAAAGTAATAATTTTGACTTTTCCGTCAAAGGAAGGTAACTGATTTTTATTGATTCAAAAATTTTTGTTCTTCATCAAAAAGGAAGAATGTTGGTATCAATATCATTGATTTACAAACAAGTACTACAATTGTTTCTTTTATTATTGCATGTGGCAGAGAGATATACTATTGGACAAATACCCATTTTTCTCCCCCATGTCTCCCAGACCCTTTCATTCCAGTGGATATTGATATCACCATTTTATTCAAGTAAACCACTTGTCATATACCTAGAAAGTATCATTTATTACATTACCGTTCTATAAAAATGATGAGAAATTTAGGGTTCCAGTACCTGAAAGGTACAAATTCTAATCATAAAATTAGAATAAATATTATATTAGATGTCATTGTACTTGATTATAGTCTGAGTTGGTTCATTCATAATAGTAGGGAAATAATTAATTGAACCGACATTTTAGTGAGGCTCCGATAGCCCTTGAGGCGCCCCAGGTTCACGTGAAGGCTGCTGTCCATCTAAAGACTGACGGTGTCTTCAGTTCAGGTCATCTCTAATTAGAATTTATGTCAATTACCACGAGCATTTCCACACTTACTAGCCGTGAGACCATTGCATGGAGTATTTGTAACAATAAGTTGTTCCAGTTTTTACTGAACTATATTTTACTAATTATTTTCTCTTAAAATGAATATTGTTTTTCAATAAGACCTCCATTTTATACTCGGGATATATATTTTTTATTTTCTGTTGTACAGCTGAAAGTTATCCTCTTCAGTCTTGAACATTAGTGCGTGTGTATATATGTGTGTAGGTGTGTATATATGTGTGTAGGTGTGTATATGCCACAGGTGTACTTGAGGTAAGTAGATGCAAACTCAAGAAATCTACACACAGTTGAAGCAGACATGAAGAAACAGGTGACAATAAAATCAGGTATTGTGCATGCACAAATATAAAGTACTAAGCCAGGTCTAGAAACCAGTTTTGTATTGTTTATCACTTGATGGGGCACACAGACACAACCATTTTTACTATAACGTAATATATGAGTTTCTTGAAGACCTCATATTTTCAAAACTCACACAAACAAAGAAAAGAAAATTAATGCTGGGAAAAGGCACTCTAATAATATTAGAAGTTTAGACCTATATACAGCACTCACAAACAACAGGAATCATAATAAAAATAATAGCACTGTGTAACACATCTTAAATCCCTAGTAAATAAAAAGTATTACAGTCAATGCTTCAATTTTTTTTAAAGATTTATTTTTTATTTATTATGTATCCCCCCCCCCTCTCTGCTTGTTCTTGCTGTGTTCATTTTTGCGTTCTTCTGTGTCTGCTTGTCTTCCCCCGCTGCGGCAGCCTGCCAAGTCAGCTCAGCGCATGGCGGCCTGCCTGCTCACAGCGGCTTGCCCTGCTTGTGGTGGCTTGCCTTCTCAGGGTGGTCTGCCTGCTCAAGGAGGCCCCAGGAACCAAACCCGGGACCTCCTATGTGGTAAACCAGAGCCCTACCAATTGGGCTACAGCCAGCCCCCAGTCAATGCTTCAGTTTACCTGAAGAAAAGGAGGATGGCAAAGGGGATTGGCAGGTAAGATGCAGAATGGGTTCTGGAAGAGTTGGAGCAAAATGAATCACATAAATTGTCTGGAAAGTTGCCACAGGAAAGCTGGGGAATGAAGACTTTTAAATTGTTGATTAAAAGGATAGGAAGGAGGGAAGCAGATGTGCTCAGGAGATTGAGCTCCTGCCTACCACATGGGAGGTCCTGGGTTCGGTTCCCGGTGCCTCCTGGAGAAAACCAGCAAGACAGCAAGCTGGTGCGATGGGCAGGCACAGCAAGCTGGCGCAACAAGATGGCACAACAAGATGGTGCAACAAGGAGACACAAAGAGGAAGGACAATGAGAGATACAAGAAAGCAGGGAGCTGAGGTGGCTCAAGCCATTGGGTATCTCTCTCCCACATGGGAGGTCCCAGTTTCGGTTCCCGGTGCCTCCTAAAGAGAAGATGAGCAGACCCAGAGAGCACTCAGCGAATGGACACAGAGAGCAGACATTGAGCACAAAACAATGAGGGGGGGGATAAATAAAAATAAATCTTTATTTAAAAAAAAAGGATGGGAAGGATCACAGGCAAAGAAACCAAGTGTGGCTGGGATTTCATTCCACAAGTTTATTTTTCAGTCTTTTAGTCTTTATATGATCTCATGATAATTTCTGGGAAATCTCTATGTTAACTTGGTCTACGTTAATTGCCAATCAAATCAAACATAAGGGAAGTTTATTTAAGGATACAAGGCATCTCACAAAACCCAAGATGAGGAATGTGAAAGCTTCAGGAAAGTGCTAAAACCAGGAATTACAAAGCAAAAGGGAGCTTGGGCTGCAATCTTTCTGTGCCTCTTGTCTCTGTTAACTGCTTCTCTCTGTACATCCACTTCACCCCCTCTCTTGGAACCAGCTTTCTTGCCTTCACCTACTTATGCAAAAGACATGCCCCCAGCACAATTCAGGAGCCAGGCCACAGAGGTGCAGAAATCCCTTAGTTATGGCCCTAATTCCCAGGTGTTGGACTCTGAGCAACCTATCTTGGGGCAAATAGTCGTCCTCAGACCAGTTTACTGCAGTCAGATGGCAGGGACAGACTATACAATCACGAGTCCGGGACCCCATCTTGGACCATATAGATGGGGGGAGGGGATCATGAGATGAGGACAGCTGGGTAAGCAAGTCATGGAAAATGTAGTCTTAGAGCATTATATCATTTGTTCCAGGCACTAATAATAGGGTGTTATATGGGAACTCTGTATTTTGTATATTTTATGCGTAATATTTCTGTAAACCTACAATTCTTGTAACAAAAAATTATTAATAAAAATTTTTTAAAAATTACTAGCAGATTATCTCCTGCAAACAGTAGTGAAGGATATTACAGATGAGTTGATTATTCCAGTAGATGGCTATTCCAATAGGCTAAATTAAAAGCAGTGAATTGAGCTAGAGGAGTGCGGGCGGGAATAGAGAGGGAGAGATGGGTGTATGGAATATGGGGAGAAAGATGGCTTGGGATGGCTGCTTTAGCTCCAGCCATTATATCTAACTTCCAGCTGATAATTAAAAATAAGATGGAGAAAAAGGCAAAGAGTGCATACCAGCTGTTTTTCAAAAAGTTTTCTGGAAACTGAAATATCAGTTCCACTTATAATTAGTCAAAAGTGGATCTCCCAGCCAAACCATAAGGGAATCTAGGAAATGTGTTTATTCACTACTGAGGCTCACTGCCAAGAGGGAGGGAATGGATGTTTGTGTAGAGAACTAAAAGCCCACCACAGGTTTCCAGTAGGTAATTTCTAAGCCTAAGGACATACAAAATTCTAAGGCTTTCAGTATCTCACATCTATTGAGAAAGATTATAAAAACCTAAGCTTCCCCTGGAAACTCTTCCCTGTCTTTGCTCTGCTCTCTGGGGGGTATGCTAATTGCTTGTTCTCCCCAGTCATTGGGCATCTTTCTCTGTCTCCATAACGCATCACTTTCAATCTTTCTTATACTCGCTTCCATCAAGATTCCTTTCCCTTTCTTGTTTAGGTAAAGTAATTTATCTGTTTCTCTAAATCCT